>CANYBF010198558.1:0-26540 GCA_948192965.1 Dalechampia spathulata
GAAATCTCACTGGCAAGGTCTCCAATGAACCAGTACTATACTACTCATCCACATATCCACTTTAGACATCTCATGTCATGATGAATGAGAATCATCCCTAAATTGGAAGTGTAATATGTGCTGATCTTCCTATACTAATAATGTCCATTCTTATTAATACTATGATCAGGGAGATTTAGATATTGAACATTTGCATATAATAAGAATCTCATTCCATAAACTCTTTATGGATTCTTCTGCATTGTTCCAATATCATGGACTTCAATATATAGTTTAATACTCCAAGTAAAACAAGTTCATCCAAAAACATTGTACTATATAATGAATAATACCTTTATTAATGAAAAACGTATGGTACAAATACACATGATGCTCTAAAGCATACACTAACAAGGTGGACATGCCCATGATAACACATTTTGTTAGTGTATGCTCTAGAGCATCATTTTTCATTGTAAGTTGATATTGAACCATTTATCAATAAGAGGCATTATTCATTATTCAGTTTACTCGATAAGTTATTAACTAAATAATGAATTCCAAGATATTGGAACAGTATAAAGGAATTCATAAAGTAGTTTATGAAATAAGATTCTTATTATATGCAAATGTTCAATGTCTAAATTATCCTTGATTAATATATTAATAAGAATGGATATTATTAATGCGGTTAAGATCAGCACATGTTATACTTCCTTAAGGGATGATTCTCATTCATCGTGATAAAAGTTGTTTAAAGTGAACATGTGGATGAGTAGTGGAGGACTGACTCATTGGAGGCCTTGCCAGTGAGATTTCATATGGATAATTGATCTATGTCTGTGAAACATATCTCACTCATATCAGTAATGCAAGTATCCTTAAGACTTGAGATAACAAGGTTATCTTAATTATGGATCACTATGTTTTGACTCTTATGTTTTATTCCTCCATAGGAGGCATTCATAACTTGGAGGTTGGATATAGTGTGAAGTAGTTGAAGGTATTTGTTTATCAATAAAGGATTCACCACCCCAGATTAAATGTAAGAGCTTTATCTTATTAATTCATGTAATATTCTTTATTCAAGAATCTCTGGCCAGAGTATGATGCCTATTAATGAATGAGTTTCATAATTGCATTTTAGGAATAAAGATTATGGTACATGAAACATCAAATTTAGGGCATGATTTAATACACTTGATCATGCATTGAGTTGACATTAATCTATACTCAAACTTGAATGAGATAAAGGATGGTGAAAGGAGTTTATTGCATGGAATATGATGTGGAAGGGTTGTAGTTAAACTAATGACCTCTTGGCATTTGAGTAGTCATGATGTGTGACTAGACACCGCTCATGATTTACATATGATGTTATTAATGAAGTTTAAGGAAATGATAATCACGAATGGATATTGGTAAAATAATATTTTATGGTTATAAGATAACCTAGATTTTTCATGCTCATTAGAAAGATCATGAAAAGAGCTTCGATTTGATACCAAGATCACTGAAATCTGATAAGTAGAACTCAAGATACAAGTGATTTAAGATGACATGTTTTATATGCATGGTATATACGGGTTTTGACGGAATTAATTGACTTAATGGTCAAAACGTGAATGTCACATAACTTATTCATATATGATGAATTAAATGGAAGTGCACATGATTGTCATGTGCTTCTGGAAGGAAATTTAAGTCAGTCACATGCAAATCACATGCCAGAAGCATGTGACATGCACATGACTTGACTTAACATAACATAAACCTAATTAGGGTTATATCATTATGTTTTGGTGAAAATATATAGAGTGATAAAAGCAAATTTTGACTGCCTCTCTTCTCCTTCTGGTAAGTATTTCGAAGCTCAAGAACAAGAAAAACAATTCGGTTTTGATAGAACATCAAGAAGAAAACCGAATTCAATCATCTTTCTTCATCCATTCTGTTTTATGTTTTGTTTTACTAGTCTCTAAACAAAACTAGTAATTTGATTACTAATCATTTTCTTAACTTGTATGGATAGTTTGGAAATCCTCTATCCTTGGGGATTGAAAAGTTTACTACAACTTTTCAGAAGGACAAAGAAAGAAGGAGATCGGCTTAAAGTAAGTTTTTCAATCTCTTTTGTATAATCTTCTCTGTATGTGATGTTTTCTATATATATAATTGCTAGATCCAATGTAAAACGTGTATTTAAAAAATTTTAAATTATATCTTCCGCTGCTAAACATGTTTTCATAAACCAACACATTCAACATGTGATAATGATGACGTACACTTGTTATATCTCGTTACCTATATTAAGAGCATATGGTCACTATAGTTCTGTCAAGGTCTATTACTAATACGATCACCAAGAGATTATCCCACTTCTGATACCAAAGTTTAATGGAGGACATCTACTTGCTTGCTTCTTGGAGCATGTAAAGAAAACTTAATCGCATCATACGATTGTACCAATAGAGATTCTAGAAGCTCGATATATTATAGATGACAAGTACTTATAGATTTTATGTCATGCTTAGATCTTTGAACCTATCAAGATGTTAGGTAACACCAAAAAAGATTGCATGCAATAAATTAGAAATTATAAAGAGACATGCTTTATCTTTGTAATTTGCATTGTATAATATAATTTGATATAATTAAAGATTTTATCAAATTTATAAAAAGAATAATTCATGAAAGTATATTTAAAAGAAAATATAATATTAAAAATAAAAATTATAACAAGGATAATAATAATTCGAGAAAATTAAATATTTAAAAGTACAAATAATAGAATCAAATGTTTGATCAAACTAATTTATTAAATGAATGTTTATAAACTTTAAATGAAAAAATTGATCATCCAACTATTTTTTTTTAATTTATAAACTTAAATCATAAGCATTTAAACTATTTAAAACAAACACATTAACTTATCTTACAAGTTAACTAATGAAATATCAACAAATTAATAATAATATCATACAATTGCTTATCAATTAGTTTCGTGTTTTTAACATAATTTAATGTTTTCCTAAGAGATACCGGTTTTACCATGAAAAAAAAAAACATCTAAAAATTTTATGACACGAACTTTGATGAATGTGTCTAATGTCATAAGGTGGATGTCTTCCATTTTCAGAGGATTCTGCCATTTTATCATCCTGTTGTAAAGCCGCGACACATTTACCTCAAATTGCTAGTACCTGCAAAGTCAGACCGAGACTCTGAAAAAAAAGACTTTGGAATGAAATCACCTGATTAAATAATGCCTTTATAGAATGCAGAGGGCATTACATTGCTTACGATTTTTATAATCCCTGAAATGATAACTACAAAAAGATTAGGGGGAATTACAGTTTCTGGACATTTTTGTTGACACTCATGAGGCATAAGATCATGAGAGATTACAAGCATTTTTATCTTAAACCCCTAGCCTAGCTTCCTAATAAAAGCCAAAAGCTGAAAGAAAAAAGTGTTAGATCTGTCAATCTGATCCCGCCGACCATAACCCTAATCGAGCTCGTTATTGTTGGCTGCAGGTAAAGATCAAACCATAAGAACATATCTCGTCATGATTCATGCCTCCTATTTTCTGCCTTTCCATTGATTAGATGGTTCCTGAACCATTGAACACCTGGATAACATGCGGATTTTGCACTTCCCCCAAATTGAGAAACTTCATCTATATTTTATCTAGAAAAATAAAGAACATTGTTCAAAGTTAATAATAACAGGTCTGCAGGATCCCCAATAAAGTAGTATTAGAAGTTCCATCTGTCTAACTGCCTCTTGGCTTCAGCCATGTCCTTCTGTGCCTTCTTTCTTCGATAAAATATTGGGCAATCCCGACTGCACAAAATGCCAAACACTACTTAAATAGCTGAAAAACAGCAAATATAGCTATGAAACAACTGAAGTTGGAGTTTAGAAAGCTTCAGAAAATCTCAAGCTCTTCAACACAATGCATGACCTCATACTTCTCTTTTCTTTAGCGAAACCAATTAGCAGACAGAAACCCCGAAATAATTAAAATTTCCTTATTTAATGATTCTAAGGAATGAGAAGACTAGAACCTAGTGCAAAGCACATCCTGATGAAGAGAGCCTTGGCACTCCTGGCATTGCGTCCAGAGCCTTCCAAACAGCAGCTCTAGCTCAGACACTGCAAAATCAATTCACATAACCATTCAACAACCACCAACTTTGCATCAATATACATCGCCATGTCTGAGAAAAGAATGCCAGAAGAGGCCTACCTTGAGAAACTGCTTTACAGTATAGCTCAGCTTCCCGCCCTTTGCAGTGTGAGCATAGAGTTCGATCTGAGTTGCTGATCCATAAGAGAATTACAATTATTAAGCTCTTAATAGATTCAAGGATAATTACTATGTTCCTGAAGTTAGGTCATACTTATAATTTCTTCCTTGTGTTTTTAAAAATCAACTAAAAACTCTCCAACTTTAATTCCGTCAACAATTTCCCCCTTCTGCTCAATCTGAAGGACTAGAATCTTCAAAAATAAACTTCAATTTGATTCCTCAACTCATTTTCCAATTCCAACCTTAATTAAAATCAACTTTTAGAATAGCTTAACTTCAATATAAATAAATGATTAATTAATTTCCATTACTACTAATGTTTTTAATTAATAAAATTTTTTTTATTCTATTAAAATTATTTGTTTAAATAAATTTTTAAAAATATTTACTAAAATTTGAATGAAAAAACAAATTTTTTAAGTTAATTAATTATTATTTGATGATATTGAAATAAATTTATATTTCAAACTGAAGCAAGAATCTAATATTTTAAAAAATAAATTTCAATTTAATCTATTAACTTATTTTTAGTTTTCAAGTTTAGTTAGCATTTATTTTCATTAAAATTTTATTTCAGTATTATCAAATAATGATTAATTAATAATTTTAGATTAATAAATCTTTTCCCCATTAAAATTTTAATAAAATGTTTTCAAATACACTTAAATAAATAACATTAATAATATTGATTAAAAGCATTACAATACAAAAACTAATTAATTACTCATGTATTGATATTGAAATTAAATCATACGAAAAGTTAATTTTAATAAAGATTGGAAGGAGAAAATAACCCAAGGGACCAAATTTAAGTTTATTTTAAAAAATTTTAGTCCCTAAGAGTAGAGGAGGAGGGTTTACTGACGGATCAAACTTGGAGGAGATTTTACTTGACTTTTAAACACAAGGACAAAACTCATGATTATGATCTAACATCCAAAAGACAGTAATTATCCCTAGGTGTAGTGATCAGTATATCTATGGCAGCTTATAAATGCTAGAATTACTTACCAAGAGAAAGAATTCTTGGCAAGATAAAAATAATTTAACGCTGGTTATGGATGCACCAATACAGTTGCAAAACAAAGTTCCATTGATAGACAAATGAATGCATTGCCAAACTTTAATAAAGGATATTACAAAACATCAACCAAGTTATAGGTGACTGAAAGAATGTAAAATGCTAATTTCATTGAATATAAGAATGCAGACACAAAGGAGTTCATAGGCAAATGGAGCAAGCTAGAAACAACCACGTACTGAAAAAGCCTCTATTGTACAAAAGCCAGACAAAAAGGAGTACTCAAAGCAATTAAACTTGATCATTCTGAATGATAACGAAAAAGCACCACTGTCTTATCCAAGAAAAAGCTGGCTTATATTAAACCTATGGGGCAGGTAAAAATACGAAACTTGATTTTTACCAAGCACGGTTGTTTAGAAGTAGTCTCATGCATAACTGCCCGTTAATGTATTACAGTAACAAGTAATGCTGGAAATTCTTTAAATAACTACATGAGCATGCATTCTCTAACAGTTGCTTGATATGTTAGCCCTGTCAACCTTAGCAGTCACCACTCGTGTGCAAAATAAGAAAAGATGTAGGAACCCAAAAGAGGTAGGGGTAAAACTTCGGATACAAGAAGCAAACATGACATGACCATCTACTAAAGTGAAGGACCTGACCTGAGTTTACCATAATCATATGTTTGTATCTAATTCATGTAAGCCCCTAATGACAAGATAAAAACTAGAAAAACTACTACTGTGTCCATATTAACAATCTATAACCCATTTGTGACAATTATTTATTCATGTCATAGTGATCTACTTGAACAATTCATGTAACATTCAATGAACATTTTTTATACACCATATTTATCATATTGACCTACGTATTTTCATGCTATGTATGCCATTTGTTCAATCATCGTATCAAAGGTACCATGTCGTGTTGCATTACTTGTGTATTAATAGTTTCATGGTTGTCTAATTTTTTTAATATATACAACAAATTTTGTCAGGTTCCAAAACTGTTATATAGGTATGGCCACATGACTCTAACAAGACCAGTCGATCCAAATCATCACCTCTGTAAAAAGAACAAGTTCCATGACTCAGACACCAACGCATGGGTAAATTTCAGCAGGGACCCTAAACTTTAACCATGTTTACCATTGCAGTTGTAGTTTTTGAGAAGGATTTTTTCCCACTAAATTGAATCAATGGACAAAGGTCCTATTTATATACAAATAATCTACCTAAATAGGAAAAATAATTACATAGAATTAGGAATTTTACAATAGGAAATAAATCAAATCAAGTAAAAATCCTAATTAGGAATACTAAAATTATGGGATTCCAACAGCAGTTCTTAACAAAAATCTACATATTTTAATTCCAGTATCAGTAGAATCATTTCAACTCAATTTCAAGCAAAATTATACTCGAATATGATGTAAAAATTGCAACACTGTAAATTCTTTAAACTTGGACATGTCAAACTTATGTAGAACTATGATGCCATATAATTTTCACTGTGAAACATTTTTTAAGATTAGACAAAAAGGATTTATATTGTTACTAAATTGAGATATAAGGAGTTTTGTGATAGAAATTGAAATTTAAGGACTGCAATAAAAAACAGATAATAATTAGGGACCATACGTGAAAATTACCTACAAATGCACCCTCTCATAGAAAATTTTGTCCCTTTCATAATATGAAAGAAAAATGACATTCATGGTTCTGTGTGACTACATCAGTATGCAGCATTCTTGACAAGAAAACTTGGAAAACAATATCTATGTTAGATATGAATACCAAATATTTTCTGGCACAATAGCTCAGCTTCCTATATGCATTATGAAAATGATCACCCAAACAAAACATAAATAAAGTTGCATGGCCATTTTAAGAAATTAAATTGAAGAAATAAATAATGTAGTTATTGTTATAATAGAAAATATTCAGAAAGAGATTTAAGCATCTTATGGAGCCTGGACTAATTAAAAAGTAACTTTGAAGAATAAGAAAGGAGAATATAGGACAGGCCTAGTGGGGGAAGGAGGAACAGGAACTGATAAAAAAAAAACATAATGCAAATGAAACAAACCTAATTAGAGCTTTGCAGCCAACGCAAGTGAGTTGTTTCTTGGCAAATTTCATAATGCCACCATTTGAAGGAGTGGAGATGGAAATGGATCTTGTATGACTTCCATGGAGGAGTTCCTTGCTGGCATTCTTCAAAATAGGCTCAAAAATTCTTAGCAGCGGCTGCAAAGTCAAAACATCTCAATTGCAGGGGATACAATGAAAATATATTTTAGATCCAAGCCAATATATACCAAACGAACCTTGCTGATTTGATTTTCAAGATAATATTGAGGGTCTATTGGTATGTTATTTTCAAGGACATAGATAGGATCCTCCGATCTTTCATAAGCCTGATTACAGATAGCAAAATCAACTTCAATAAACCTCATGCTAAGTAATTTCAGCAAGACAAAGTGCAAGGCAAAAAAACGATAATCCATAGACATTACCTTGGCACCTTTTGCAGCTTTTATAATGACATAAGGTACTCGATCTCCAACATTTGGAGCAGTGGCAGGATCTCGCTGTCAATCACAAATATGACAATAACCTGTTATGATCTGAAACTACCAGTTTTTCTCCAAAACACAGTAGTTTGGACTCTGCCCCCGATGTGTTATGGTGTATTTGGACGGAGAGTTTCCTTTAGTTATCTTGAGGAATAAGGCGAATTTTCTAAAGATCAAGATTTTGCCTTGTAGGCTTGTAGACCATTGTAAGGTGTTGCATACTTCTTTGTTATGCACAATATAGCCATCCATGCATGAGGTTCTTTAACCCTATCTGCTCATGTTGGGTGGATAACTTATCTGCTTCTTGCCATCCTTTCAGTTAAAGTTAATTAGATATCTTAAAACGAAAAGTAAAGTAGTAATTTGATTTCTTGTTTAAAATTTTACATTCATGTCGGAGAATATAATCACATGTAAAGGAAAACGGGGGAATATTAAGTGATAAAAATGTAGAGTAGATTGGGTATTAGAAGATAAGATTCTTGGTATTCACCAGTTGAAGAGTAAAAATTAATGTCATAGAATATAATCACATGATCAAAAATATGGGAAATATTAAGTGATATGCACTTTGGACACATCTAGTTGACTCGGTACCTAAGCGAAGTGGAAGAATTAGTAAATTGGTAGAAAGCAGTTCTTCCGTGTTAGTAGCCTAGTTTATCAGCATGTAAGTAAATTGATTAGCTGTTGGTTACAGATATAATATGATATGTGACGAGAATGTTACTTGTATTCGCTATTGAATTCCAAATATCAAAGAGTTCTCCATTTATCTCTCAACTTCTCAGTCTCTCTGTAACTCACTTGGTTCCTCATTTTCTCCTCACTGTTACTTTTGTCACCATAACTCATCAACAAAACAACTTTACTCAGGTTTTATGGATCAGTTAATAAAGTAATTAGGAATGACTGCAAGTTCTTTCTTAAAAGATGAACTACTGGCATCAGAAACATCATTTCTCATATAGTAGACATGTAGCAGTACCACTGGAGATGACAAACTGGCATTTATCCTACTTATTTCACCATTCAATTAACTTGAAGTGACAAAATTGCCAGAATTTCTTACTTAGCCGATATAAATTGTTACATGCAAGATGTGGGGAAGTATGGTTGAGAATTAGAAGGGGAAATATTATCCCAAAAGAAACCATTACGATCTACAAGAACATAGAACCTGGAAGCACTACATCAAAATCATCAGCACAATATTTTTATATATTTGTGCATTAAATACAATTTAATCTATTAAGATTTGTTGAAAAATAGTTCATCATTTAAACGGACAACATTCTATATTGCAAACATCACCAGTTCAAAGAAAATGCAAACATAAGGAAACAATTAAGGCACTAACATTAGGAAAATGCTGCTCAAAGTTCACATTTCAGTTGTACAAGCGACAAGGGCCCACAGACAATCCAGCATTTCACGGTATCAACACATTGGAAAATTCAAGGAAAAGTTGAACAGGAAAGGGAAAAAATCCAGGAGAAATTTGTTAAAGTGAACATAAAACAGTTTGAGATCTGCAGGAAATTTCTAAGTCCATGAGAAGTCATTATCTCAAATCAAGTTCTAGAATAAAAGGTTCATCAGACAAAGTATCATTTACTAACTATCTAGCCTGCATGCACACTTCGTCATAAGAGTTCCATGTGCAAGTTTAATTGTAGACTGCATTAAAGGATCAGTATCTAAATTTTGAAGCTTAAATGAGCAGAAATGCATATATATAAACAGCTAACATGTGCAAAAGGAGCGATTACGGATCAAACAAATTTTAAGGCAAGGATTTCACTGCATTTGACAATGCTAGAGCAGCGTCAGGCAACTCATAATTCTCTTCATGCTATTTAACATTTATTGATGAAAAATTGGTTCAAGATATGAAATGTAAAGATCATTTTTATTCTTGAAATTGAAGAAATATAAACAAAAGAAATCCACAAGAAACACGATAGGGTTAGATTCCATTACTAAGCCAAACAAGTACCATTACCAGAAAATATCATTGATCTATTGAAGTATTAAAAACAACGCATAATTAGGATTATCTTGGTCAAATCTAAAACAAAGTTAAATCAAAACCTTTAGAGGGACTTGAAGTTCAGGGAGGATGTAATTATCAGAACAATGAAAAAGATCCTTAACTTCTATTTAACCAATATTCAAAAAATTAAAGTTCATATGAAGGAAAAACATTTTAAGAAAGTACAAATAGGCATACTGTTTATTCTAAATAGGAATATTCATTAATTCAAAACTCTAATTACACAAATGATATTGAAATACAATTTCTATGAACACATAATTACTTAAAAATTGTATCACTGTCAACAGTACAAAATTATTTATGATTCTCAATTTATTAATTATTTTTAGATTTTCTTATCAGATACTAATGGATTCAATAGAAGTATTTCCGTGAAAAGCATATGGTGAAACACTAGAATGCACAAGTCTAAAAAATTCTAATTCACCCCATAATGCAATGGCAGAAAGACAAGAACTTGAAAAAAAAAAAGGCATGACAATAAAAAAAAAGCACGTCCATTTAGAGAATGGATTTCTAAAACAATCAATAACCTTGCGCATGCGTTCAGCAAGTTCGACATGGGCTGCCTTTACTTCATAGTCATCTCCGGTCTTTGTCAAACCCTATTTAAAAAGTAAAACAGAACATAGTGGAACTTTATTCATGTTGATGACAGAATATTCAAGGATGCTCGTTAAAAGAAGGCAAAAATCAATAGCAAAGAGCCAAAGACCCAGAAATGGCACCATTCAACAATAAATATATCCTACCTTAGTTATAACAAGAAGAGACAAATCCATCCGGTTCATGAGAAGATCAGAGATCGTATTCTTGACATACTGAACCGCACCAGGCACGTCTCTGTTGATTAATATCTTCTGTAAGCACTCAGTAACCAGGTTTTTCACCAACAAACAGTTATCTCTTCGAACTGTTTCAATGCCTGCCAATGATTTAAGATAAACTAATAGACAATTCTCATCAAATATAGGTGAATTCAAATGGTTGCAAAATTTGAATGTTCACCTTTAGTATCCATTTTGTCAAATTTATCTGGATTTGTCCAAAATAAACCAGCATACCGCTTCTTACTTATCAACAAATATGGATAGTAAACCTTTTCAAACTCTAGCTTGATGGGCTACATGTGCAAATAAGCCATTCACAAACCATGATACTTAATCATACAATATAGATGAATTAATTACAAATACAATAATAAAAAATGACAAAAAAAACTAAAAATAAAATAATTATGGACACTTCCAGAACATTGCAGGCATCTCGTATTCAAAATTAGGAGTTTAAGGAAGTGTATCCAGTCATGAGGTATTCAAGATTACTGATTCCTTAAATTCAAAAACAAATAAACAAACAAACCAACCAACCTTAAACTTGATTCACTATTAGTCATTCCCAGCTTGAGATTTGAGTATTTAGTGAGTAAAGTTCAAGCATAATACTAGCTCATAAGCCTAGTTAAGCTTTAAGAAAAATAAAAACAATATGCTAAGGAGTAGATTGAACGTATGACCTTATAATTAAATTGTATATGATTTAACCATTTTAGCACAATAGATGATCATGTCTAATTTTCCATCTTAATATGTAATATAAATTCATAAGCTATAAATTAACTTTTTGTCAATATATTTACAAAAATTAAGTATTTAAAATTTTGTAAAATAATATAAATTATGACCATGCATATTCAAAATAATGCATGATATTTCCACAAAAATAACCATCCAATGACTAAATTTTAAAAATTAAAACTTACCATAAGTTTGATTAGGCTCGAATGCAATTCAATAATTTTGAGTTCATTTGTTTCAAGTGAACTCAAGCTCAAATTTGAACTTCTCAAAGCTTAACTTGAGTTGGGGCTCATTGTTATATGCTCAATCAAGGTCAAACTTGAGGGTCTTACAACTCAACTTGACTTGGCTCGGTTTCACCATTACTCAAAATAAAGTTAAGATGATAACCAACTGAAACCACATTCAACAGTTTGCAAAGTTAGACTCCCCACTTCCGTCAGCACTGTCATGGAATTGACATCTGCCTACTTTAAAAGGCTGCCTCCAACCAACTATTTTGTTTTTCTTTTAAAAGAAGAAAAGAAAAGAAAAGGAAAGAAAAACTTAATGCTTAATTAATTCACAGATCAATTGTTAAATTGTGGTCACCTGCAAAGAAACTCTTGAAACTTCATTCATTTCAACTTTGATATTCTCTAGTGCAACAATGTTGAAACAATGGAATCACTTACAAAATTTATCCCCAAGTTAAATTTCAGCAGTGGAAAAGGAATTCATAAGGGACAATAAAAATGACGCTCAGTTATGTTGCTTTTTCTTTCCTATTTTAATTTTTTTAATTAAAATAAGGATGACATAAGTAAAATCATGGATAACAACTGATACAATGAGGGAAAAAATCTATGAAAATGAGTTTGTGTGTTCTTCGGAGAAGCATGAAGAGAGAGGAAAGACCAAAGTTCAAATATCAACCATAACTTAGCAAGTGAAGTTCTATTAACAAATCCGAGTACTAATATGTGAAATTCAACATCACATCTCCATCATGAAAATCTTTGAAGTACAATTTATTTAGATAATTAACAATTCAAAATGGTGCTAAACATTAGATGTTCATCAGTTGCATGATTAAAAATGCTCCCTGTTTTGTGTTTGTTTTGACCAGCTTATTTCAAGAATTGATTCACAATAGAGAGCGAAAAAGCAACAAACTTACTTTTATGAAAGTTCCACTAATGTATTCAGCAGCTTCTCTTCCTAGCTTCATAGCTTCTTCCACTGTAGAAACGCCAAATTGAACCATAACTGAATCTGTGTCTCCATATATAACCTGAAATTACCGTGATGTCCAGGTCAAGTTATTCCAGTGCACAATCTTAGTGGAATAAAATATTGAATGAGATAGTAAAATAAAGAAGAGAAAAGAATCCACGTGGACAATGAGTGAAAATCACCATTTGTGGTGTAATATTCATGTTATAAATGGAGGAAAAACTTTATTGAAAGACACACCAATTTGTTCAATACAGATTACACTATCAAAGAGTTGAACAGATATAAATTCAGACTAGAAACAGCAAAAAGAAGCACAATCATATGGTAAAAGAAAATTTGTGGATAGGGGCAAGGGTGAGCTGCAGAATGGGGATGGAGAACACCTTCTGTCAGACAAGTCAACAAATTATGCCAAGAGCACCAAGAATTTCTCTATTCACAAAATCCAAATAACAAATGCCAGGAAGGGAATCATAACGCCTGCACATTTTCTTAAAATGGCCTCTAGTAGGAGAAGAAAAGGTATGCTTCAAGAGTTAGGGATCAATGATTCAGCATTTCAGAAAATAATGGAAAGCATTTAGTCAGTTGGGACAGAGATTCTCTAAAACAAATATAGACTACTGAAAACGTCTGAACCAAGAAATAACAAACCAGCCTTGGGATTTCAGATCTCATCTTCTGGGCATTTACTCGGCAAGTTCCTCAATTGATCCAGGGAAGATGAAAAATATATGCATTACTATTTGAAATACGTACCAGTAGAACACCATTTGCATGCATGTATGAATAATAAAGATGCTATGGCAACAAAACATTCAAATTCTTAGTTTTGTCATTCACACCCTAAGACTTACAACTAGGATTCTATGTCACAGAGTGCCATGGTCTTCCACTGATGCATGGAAGGTAAGTGCACATTAGCAACAGAATTGTTGAAGAAATATATTTAAAAATATAGAAGTTCAACTAGCCCTAAAACCATAATTATGAATCAGAAGCATGGATGCCTCATGACTATTTCAAACCAACATATTGCAAAGTGACATAAGATACTGATCACGTTACTCATTTCAGATCCAAATGGCATACCTCAGCATTGTGCTCATAGCCCCCCATTATGGTAAATTTGTCTTCCACGAGTTTTTTGGTGTGTTCAATCATTTGACGACCTTTAAAAGGCAAGTCCTTGTTTGATCATATGAAGAGATAAACTAGATTGTTATTAAAATTAAAAAAAATGTTTAGAAAAAAGTTGTGTATGAATACCGTAGCTTGTAACACTTGATGATATCTCTATACATGGCAATTGTCCAACTGTAGCTCCTGTAAATCCATATACAGAATTTGCACTGACCTGCAATAAGAAAAGAAATCAGAGAGCTACCTACCAATAAAAAATTGAATACATCCTCAAACACCTGCAGACCAATGAGATATAAATGCTTACCTTTAAGGCCAGTTGTCGCCCATCTAGAACAGCCTTCTCCAGTGGATCCTTGGCTTCCTGATAATAAATAAAACCATAATAAGGGGCATACAGGCTTACTGGTTACATAGATAGCAGAGAGTAAACAATTGACAAATAGGTAAAAAATCAATCAAAGCAGCTACGGAAAACCCAACCTACATTATATTTGATGAGAAGAAAATTACCTTCAGATCTGCTTTGGCTCTTCTCCGAGCAGCTAATAGTTCTTCAAGAATTTCTGGTAGAATTCCCTGAGGTAAAAAAATCTCATCACTAAAATCCTTAATGTTTTAGAGATTCAGTTCCATTCACACTTAGATAATTGTGCATCCTAGTAAGCAATGCTCCATCAGTTCACTGTTAATTGTCCACTTTGTAAAATACTTTTTCATAGGAATTGTCCAGTTAGAATAATAAGATAAAATTGTCCACTTTATTCCAATAGTATCCTTCTACAATAGATAATTATTCAATTCTATAACTTGTTCATTAAATATTTTTTAAGAGTGTTTTAGTAAAACATTATATTAATAAATGATTTCCTTAATATTGGTGAAAATGAACAGTTAAAAGTAAACGGAGAAAGAGATTTTTTCCCCTTTCAGAGTTGAGGTCAAGGGGTACAGACAAGCTAGAACAACTAAAGCATATACATGATAACTAAAGAACAAACCTTTTGCAAATTTGATTTGACAAATGTTTCACCGGATGGAGTTTTATTGACACATTCAGGTGGGAGGTTCAGTTTACGAACATCTTCAGGAGTCACCTTTACAAATGATAATAATCATAATTATTTTGCACAGCTCTCATTTAACAATAAAATAATTGTATCTGAAGTTACAATATATGGTTACTATGCCAGAGAAGATTACCAAAGTGCAGTAGCAGAGATTATATGCCATCATAATTGATGGATACAGAGATGCAAAATCCAGTGTTGCAATTGGCTTTTCATAGAATCCTGCATTCGCCTCCAAAACCTAACATTTGTAAGATCCCAAAGTCAGCCGAGAGAATTCAAAAAGATGCAGCTACCAAGAATAGAATTCAAATGAGATAAAGAAAATACAAAAAAAATCATTTCATCAAAATCTTTCAACACCGATGACCATCATTAGGAACATCAACTGTAGCCTTTATATGTTTGCTCACAACCATTATAAGCTCTAGCAACCACAGCAATGTTGAGGTGGTCCACAAAAGTATCACTCAGGTGATCCAGACACATCCAGGCAAGAAAAGACCAAAACAAAAGAAAGAAAGCATCCATGATAACTTCCTAATCCGCAATTAATTACAAAGTTATTACTAATTAAGGAGAGAAGAGCAAAAGGATAAAAAGGCAAAAAAAAAAAATACAATTAATCTCCTTTGCAGTTAGATGCCATGGCTAGATAACATTTGCTGTTATTATAAACTGGTGAGTTAAATCAGACATTAAGACCTTACCTAAGTAATCACAAAATTTCCTAATGAACTGCAAAGTTTTGAAAAAAGAATTGGTATCTATGCCTGTTAGTTGGAAAAAGAAAAGTGAAACAGATTCAAGCTTCAGTGAATCAACAGTTCAGTACAAAGTTTTATCACAGGCATTTGCGAATCCATATCAATCGCCAACAACTGAAAAAGAACTTCAAACTAAACCATTTCACATTCTAATAGAATGATAATTGTTGATAATAAGAAACCTAAGTAGAAGTATAATATAAACTCCAAAAGCAATAAATTAGGAGAGGGTTTCTTTAAATTCCATTGAAATAAAATTGAAATGCATACATAGTATGATTATACAGCTAAGTTTCCTAATTTACATTGTTTAACAATATTTTAAACATGAAATACAGTAATTCAACAACTGGGACCAGCAATAAATCTTGCCAAATGTTCTTTCCAGAAAAAACGTAATATGCTCAGAGTTATTGGAGCACTTAAGACAGTAGAGAAGGCAATTTAAATATATTAACTCACAGTGGCGCCTTCATAGGTTCCTTGTTCTGACGATCCTGCTTGTTTGACATTAGGAAGAACAAGGTTCTTCTGTTTAGCCTTCCTTAAAAGTTGAGAAAGCACCTGAATATGAAGAGATTAATATCTTAGATGTTATTAGGTGGACAACTGAGGTATCAGACATCAACTCATGTGCAATGCCATTTTAACAACCTTGATACTTTGCCCCCTTGAGAGAAGGAAAGATATAGGGACACCAGTAACACGAGCCATTTCGACATAGTTATAAACATACATCAGCTTGTCCAAAAGCCGCTGAGGGAGATAAGCATCCTGCAATTTCAAGAAGACACATTCAACTCTTTATCAATATTTGAAGGACCACATAATTATGAACAAGCAACAGGTACCATATGCTACACAATATCAAATTAAAAAAATTTTCAGAGAACTATGGAAAATGACTTGACAAGATATCTCGAGTAAGATGTTTAAATATGAATTCATTTTGCAACTTAGTTTAATGTGTCAACTCAACTAAATTAAAAGAGTGCCTAAAAATTTTATGACATTCCATCAAATGACAAGTATAATCAATCATTTGAACATGAATTCATTCTGCAACTTGAAATTTAATGTCTCGATGCAATTTAATCAAAAGAGGATTCCAGCAGTATTCAAGGCATTCCAAATAGTGAGAAGTCTAGTCGATCTAATGGTGATAAGAAAGGGAATAAAAGAAAAACTAAGACATGCACCTTCAAACAATAAACAGCAAGCCTTCTCCTGGTTTCTGCATTCCCATTCTGAAGATCGGAGATTATTGAATGGTGCACATCTTCTTTCTGCAAACAATAAACAGTAGAATAACAACATCATGATGAAAAATTAATATCCCACAATTAAATAGCGACAAAAGGTTTAATAGAAATAGCCTCATAGTTAATGCAAGATTAAACTATTAAAAGAAATATTGTGTTGTTCTCCCAAATGCAATTGATGCCAGCCTTGAAAATCTTACAAACATGAGCTCAAGGTGCACACTCATAAAAGGCATACCGGACAAATAATTATCAAAAATAAATAGAAAGGATCCACTGCATTCATATGAGGAAAAGAAAACAATAGAACACCCAGTGGCATATGTTCATAATAAATATGTATATGTTTGATTTCATGTGCAAGGAGAAAGAATCCTAGTGCAGCTTGGAAAATATATAAATATATATATATCCTAAACCTTACCTGCTCAGAGAGGAAGTGTGCCGAGACGGAATTTAAAGAATAAGAACTTAGTTTGTAATCACGTTGCACAGCCTACATAGAATAGAAAAGGACAAAACTAAATGAATTTCATTAACCAAACACAAAAGCATGAAAAGCAAGTATACTATCCTCACAGAACCTGAAGCAAATCAAATTGAACTCTTCCTTCTAATGTAACTTCTTTGCTTTCTCTTATTCCATACTGTCTGTAACACAAAAACGGTAAATATAACCAATCTTTCGATTAAATACAAACTATTGATCAAAAGATTTATCAAGCATTGAACAGATCAAAGTTGCAGAATTTTGAATGTGCCAATGAGAGAACTTCATCAATAAATATAAGGAAAGAAGAACACAAATGCAATCTATAAGTAGAAGACAGAAATCATTATCACGGTGTTAGAGGACATGTAATAAACATGCTATAAACTATGATCCACATCAATATCATTATAAACAAAAAGAGAAGCATATCTTCAACAGGATTTCAAAAGATGCGGTTCAAGTGAACAGAATGAAAAAGATAGATGATTTTATTAAAGCTAGCTCTTGGGAGATTTCATTAATAACATCAGCAATTAGTAAACCCATAAGCACACTAAGGGCTGCTTCAATTTAGTATAGGTTACAATGAGCATTTTATGTGCTTCTAGAGCTGAATCCACACCTAAATTTTAACTATTCCACAATCATCACGTGTGCATAGGCATGGCCTCATATGTTTGCCATGTTGTCAATTTGTTATGACATTTGTTGCTATGTGTTTACAAAGATTAATGCACCCAATAATCCATTTATAGAAGATGGTCCATTTACACAAGGTACAGGTAGGTTCTATTATATGGTGATTTTAAATATGAAGATCTCATAAAGAACAATATCCAGATGAAAGTTAACGAATAGCCATGTTTCAACATCAGGATCCAATGGCTTTGGCATTTTGTTGGTTAATAATATAACTCAAGTTTTACATGATAATTGGAAGTGTAAAAGCGGAAACGCTTGTTTCAAAAATTAAGTTATCCACTTTTGGATGCAACTATACAGATTACAAAAGAAAAGGATAACTAAGCACCAAGGACAAGGTTGGAAGGAACGCTAATTCACATACAGGACTGTGAAGATGTTGCGGCAGAATTCCTAGAAGACAAAAAAAGACTCGGCAAAAGTTCTATGAATGTGGAGCACGATGAAATGGCCCTAAGTGGAATTCAAAGGTGGGCAAAACAATGAAGGCAACCTGTATAACAGTGGATGCAACTGAACGTGTAACAGATTTTAAAGCTGGCAGAAGCAATATATAGTACAAATAGATAACAACTGATATGAATAAAATGCATTGCAATGAAGCAAGACATAACGAGACAAAATTGAAGGTTTTGACAATAACAGATAGATTATAGTTATTTCTACATATAAACTTCAATTCTTAAATGATTAACTCCTAAGTTCCCAAAACGTACTATGAAATTCCACAAGATCATTAGGATCAATTTTACCCACCCTAAAGTAATTAAACAATATTAAAGAATGAAAAGATATTCTCAGAGTATGACCAATAATTTGAGTGATTCAAACGGCTATGAATTTAACGCATTTCATGGAGAGGGTTTGGTTTTTTCCATTTTACCATTTGGCTCAACAATCAAATGCAGGCAAATGACAATGATGGACAAGATAAAGATCCATGGCATACTTTCTAGTGATTATTATGATAAAGCAATCTACACATTTTATAGTTTTTAAATGAAAACATTTTTTTATATGTTTATTAGCTTCATAATGGTCATTGTACTGTAATTATTCTTATTTTACATGATTAGCTTTAATTGAACAAAAATGTTCTTTTAGGTATATATTAAATTGATAAGTTGCATATTGAACTTCATTCTTCAATTGTAATTGATTTGAATTAACCTACAAAACATTTTTTAGATTTCATGATCATGGTGGCTGGAACAATATGATATTGTCATTCAAATGCTGAGCAAATAACAATATCTTTCATTGTCTAAAACCTCATTGTTAACGTGAAGACTACTCGTAAACAGTACGAAAAAGTTGAAAGAAATGTTGGAAGGTGATAAAAAGGCTAAATATAACTAGCGATAATGGAATGCAACAATATTTAATTTCCTGTGCAATATTTGATAAATTATATGTATAAAGTCATTGCACATCATTTCAGTAATATTACTGATAACACGCTATGAGATTAGAAGCTTGGGATGAAGTATGGAAAGTAAAAGGAATGTAACCCCCAAGAGAAAAGCGCCAACTCTATTTTGTCTTCTTTTACCCTAGAATATTTTTTACTTTACAATAGACGTCCAATAAAGCCCCTTGATCAGAGTAATATTAAAACAAGATCAAGTTACCTCGAAGAAAAAGTTGCATCTTTAACACGAACCCTGCTATTCCTGATGCGGCCTAAAACAGGAAATTCAGCTATTCCCAACGTTTCAGCTCTCTATAAACAAAAGGAAAAATAGCATATCAACTTTACACGATCATAAGTACACCAACAAAAGCCAAAAGAAAAATTGTAACTAAGAAAGGACATTTCAAGTTAAAGAGTCAGAAGTTAAGAAAATGAACTGCAAAACAAAAGACTCATCCACAAAGGAAAAAAGCAATCAGAAAGCATGGAGAAGTTGCCACTAAGAGAATACCCTAAGAGAACCAAAACAGTATATAGGATATCCATGATTAATCTAGTGATAATTGCTTAATCTAGACAATCCTTTGGTTTATTTGTTTTGGAATTTTAAAACTGGTACCAATTCATGAAGTACAAAATGAAAATTTTCACTCTCAATTCTAGAATAGAACTAATTGTGCATGGCATTTTCCAAGCCTTTGCTTGTTAAGTATACTCATAATTGAAATGCACTAGTACAGCAAAGGAACTGTCTAATTACCTCAATAAGATATGGCAAGTCAAATTTGCATATATTATATCCAATTATAATGTCTGGGTCCACTTGTCGAACAAAATCCTGCATCCAAAATTCATTACTATAGCATAAAATGTACTAAAATCCTCATTACATGAAATTATGGCACTTTTTATGCAGCAGGCATAAACCTAAACTTGATAGAAAAATAGTGCACCACCAGATATTATAATGTTAGAAGCATGTAAAAGATGATATGATGGAAGATGTTTTTAAGAATGTGCACAAGCCTCCGGGGAAAAGTGCCTAAACATGAGCAAGAGTAGCACTAATTATGTGATGTGAAACAGGGATTAATTTTTCCCACAATTTATTTGGAATTTTACCAAAAAAAATAAATTCAATGGGGAGAAAAACAAATGCTATCATGTTACGAAAGAACTTTTTGAACAAGTACTATAAGGAAGCAATTCGTTACCTACAAGCTAAAACCATCATTACCATCAGAAAGATTAAATAATAATGGAAAGAGTCATTTTGAGAAACAAGAAATGAGTTCTCACAATTCAGACACAAATAGAAAATTAAAAATTAACTTTATTTCCCCATGTTTGTGTTATTTCTTATCAAATTAACTTTATTTCCTTATGTTTGTATTCTTTCTTATCAAATTAGCTGCATCATATTTAAGCTTAGAACAGATAGGTATTTCAATAACAAGAATCTTCTTTTTCTCTTTTTTTTTTTCCTTTTTTTGTCTAACATGTGCTTATCATATATATTAGAATATCAGTACCAAGCAAACCATATACCAGCTGTATGTATAACTTGATTATCAAAATATTATAAAAGTTGCGGAAGAATCGGTCATACTTGTGCTGATAAATTAGTCATTTACTCATCAAATAAAAAAATGGTTCTTCGGTACATTATCAGCCTTTAGTAGAGCAAAAGAGTGAATAAACAGAAAATTTAATACCCTCCAAGCCAGCAGGGCTTCTTTCTCAGTATCAAATGGAATCACATCCACTCCAACTATTGGAGAGCATGAATTTAGTGTGATGACATTGCGAATAAAAGGCTGATCCTCTCCCTGCAAAGTAACTAGATTGGCCACCTAGATTGGAAAACAATTTCATTTTAGCAACAGTGAAAGGAAAAGTTATCATCTACCAAGAGAAAGCTTGACAGAAATAATAAACCAAGTTGAAACTAGGACTAAACCTGAATAACAGGATCATGGCTAGGCTCAGGAAAATGACCTTTACGACCAGCACACTCGATATCAAAACTCAATATTCGAAATGGGGCCATTTTTGAGAATTCCCCTTCTGGGGCATGGCTAATCAATTCTGAAAACCTGAAAGCAGCTGTTAAGAAATTTATCCTGCAAATTACTAATTACAAATGATAGAACTTGACATTCAGCCTAAAGGAAATGAAATTATTTGTGGTGAACAAGGATACAAGCAATCAAACTCCAATTGACAATAGGACAAGTTCTTTAATGTTTTCTTATATTTTCCAGTAGGTATTTCAATCCAATTTCCACCAACAATATTGCAATCAATCATGAAGCGAAGAGCAAAGAGAACATTGCTTTCATATGTCATGAAACTCTTCATGCCAAGGCCATCAATGTGTATGCCTTTGTCAAGAATACCTGCAGATGAACAGGAATAGTTCCAGTATTCATTACTAATAAAAGCTTTCACAGACCAATACTTAAATTAGTAGTAGTACATGTCTACATAAAGATTCAAGATGTTTACCACGACAGCTAGCAACCATAGTGGGCAATGTGACTACAATCTTCAGGAAAGGATGTGATTGTTGCTGCTGGTAATACATAATGCTCCTTTTTTGAACCACTTCAATCCTCCTAATAAATTTTGGAACTGCGCTGCTCCTATTCATCTCTTTCATCCTCCCCTTAAGCACCATGAACAAAGATGATATGGTAACACTATAGATAATTAAAACAGAAATGGTCACAGTATATGCATGGATGCTAACACTGGTAAGACGTACAAAGTAAGACAAATGTAGTAGAAAGAACTACACACCTCAAGAGTCTGTTGAAAAGACGAAATGTCATCAGGACCCATTCCAGAAGGGCAACTTATATAAAAGTATGGCTCAAATCCATGAACATTGCAGCAAACACTATGACCTAAAAGGGAAGGGGAAAGTATACGTCCATATAATATTTCATTGTGTTAGTTAAATTCAGGATATAAAAACTAATTTACTCATTTAAATTGAAGCTATTAAAAGGTTTTATAAAAAATTTAGTTACCTCGTATTGTTTGAGAAGAAAGTAAAATTTGCAATGGAAGATTTTTAAGAATTTTTGAGAAAACATTCAAAACCCTTCAATCCTAACCACCCAAACTGCTGGGCTGAGGAAGTTTTCTTCTCTCCAACACCCAAAAAATCAAACAAAATATTAAGCTAAGCCGTCATTTACTTTCTTTTCATCCCAAACGACATAAAATTATAGAAACCACCTCTTGCCTTACTTTAAAAAACTTTACTTTCCTTTACCATCATTTTTTCCAAAGTCTAAAAGGTTTATTGTTTCTTTCACTAATTCCGCATTTTAAATGCGCCATGAAAATTCCCAAATTTTGATAAAGTTAGAAAGGAAACTCATATTATTCAGTATATTATCAATTTTATCTGAAATTTATTTATTTATATTATGCAAAAAATGAATAAATGAGAAAAATCAAACTAACCTTCCTTAGTAACGCCGAAAATTCTAATAATAGCAGCAGGACCAGTCCTATCACGCAAAAGTTCTCTATTACTCTCCCCAATCACATAATCAATCTCCAGTTGCTGAAATACTGCCAACACAAAACACAAAAACAGAAAGAATAAGGCTGAAGTAAATGCACGACGGGAAAAAAAACTAAGACCTAAAATTGAGCGGGCACTGAAGCTTATACTCACTGATGCTCTGAGATTGTGAAATGTAGGCATGAGAAAGGGGAGGACGGGTCCACTTAGATAAGCGAGAAGCGAGAGCCTCGCGCTTCTCAATGAGACTCTCTTCGTCTTCGGCAATAAGCGTTTCGTCGAGGAATACATCTTCATCTGCAAATTCTTCATCGCCGACTATCTGCGGTGTGGCAGTGGCTTGATGCTTCGCCAAAGGAGGCGGTTGAGGCGTTGATGGAGGCGGCGGCCGTTTCTTGGAGTTGGCGTTTCGGTTCATGGGATGATTTTTTTGGCGGGATTTGCACTTTACTGGTACTGAGAAAGAGAGGGAAAGTATAGAAACATGGAACGTCACTATTACGGGTACGGGTTTGGATTTTTAAAAGGATCCATTCCCTTAAATCAAATATCTCAACTATTAAAATAAACAAATTGAGATAAAAAAAAAATTTTTTAAAAATTTCATTATTTAAAATTCTAAAAGTTTTGCTGAGAGCACCATTTAGGTAATTCAGTTATTTCCTTTTCTTTTCTCTTTGATTTCCTCACCGATTGATTGGATTCTTTTTAAAGATCATAACAATAATAATAAAACAATTTGAGGGTGCAGTTGTTTTTTGTGGGATTTTGATATTTCTGACAATTTAAAATCTATTCGGGGATTGTAATTAGGTTCTAAATAATGGTGTTGAATTCATATAATGTTTGACTATGCTAATTTCAATTTTCATTTTTAACTATTTTTAAATTAAGCAAAGGAATTTAGTTTTGAATAAAAACTATAATCCCCTAATTATTCCTTCATTATGACTCCTTTTCCGATTTAAAATCATCGCTCAATTGACTATTTTTCTATAAATGCAAGATTCTCTTTTTATATATATATTTATTGAAAAAGCATAAAAAGTTGCTACAAATTATCTAATATCTACACTTATTTTTTAACAGATTGGATCTTTACTTTCAATTTATCAAAGAAATCTAGGAATTATTTTGAAGATATCATTCAAGGAAATTTACTTTTACAACGGTGAAATTTAAGAGCTATTTATAGATAGTTAGGATTTATTATTTAATTTTCAATATATTTCTATAATTCCTAAATTCTTTTAATTTCTCATATTTATTAAAATAACTCTAATTAGCAACAAAGCCTCAAGATAATTTATTCTTGAGAAAATAATTCTCAAACTCGCTTTATCTTAAAGTTAATTCTTCCAAGTACTGTAAAAAGTATTCTATATTTTTGTTCAATGATTTTACAATTGCATTCAAAGAATTAATATGATCAATAATAAAATTCAACAATCCTAATATTGGATCATTGCTTACTCTTTGATCTAAATGAAAATAACTAGAATAAGGATAATTATCAAAAATCAAATGATCATAATAATTAAATATAATATTATAATACAAAGGGAATGGTACTAACTAACGAGTAAGACACACTCTAACACATAAATGTCACACTTCTAAGTGGAGACATGTCCCGTAATGAAACCCTGAAACTCCTCCATCGAGCTCCAAAATTTCATCACAAGGGAAACAATCACTATTCATATATCATTTCAAAATATGTCAAGCATGCCAAAGAACTTTTCATAGAACACAATTCTCAAACTCATATTAAAAAGATAAGAAACAACATTGAAACATCTGTTACACGCAACGAGTCACAAATACAAAGATGGCTATAGTTATGCCTCGTGGCATCAGCAAGTCGTAGTCGAAGCAACGCAACCTAATGTTACTGTCAAAAATGAAAAGAGCATAGGCAACATACACAATGTCTACAGGAGTCCGCCTAACTAAGTCCCGGGCAACCCTCGTGAAAATCACTGAAGTCGTGTACCACACTGCCAACAAATAACGTTAACCCCATCTAACCTCTGATGTGTTTGCACCTGCGTTCATCAAATGACAAACGCTGAGTAAAACTCAGTGGTGCTAATAAATGAATGCAATACTTAATAATGCAAACGCTAAGAAGATCTTATTTATCTTAAAAATTCAACAAGTTTGGTGAGAATCCAACTCTTAAACTAGCTAAGCTTGTCACGTCTTTTGGCTGCGTAACATGCTCCTGAAGAATGATTATAAATTTTTGAAATTAAAAATTTATAACCATTCAACAAAGGATACTTTTTTTTTATTTAACTCGTTTGATACAGTCCTTCATAAAGGTAAACAGTTATTATAAATTACATGCCCCTTTTTTTTTATAATTTAACACACATTTATAATTTAACAATTTTAGGTGTACTGCCAAAGTACTTCTATAGAACTTGCACGGTTAACTTATAAGAAGTCCATAATAGTTTTATTACCCCTCTGAAGTTGTTGGTCCTACTGTTGCTCTTAATGTTTCTCTTCTAAAGCCTTGCTTGTTCCTACATTTATCAATTGACAAACGCTGAGTATAAAACTCAGTAGTACTATAAAACGCATGCAATTTATATCATAATAAAATTTATAACATTAAATGTCATGGCATTTATAAATCATGTAATATTGATAATATACTTTCCATGTCAATTATGAATAATGATGAATTTTCTATGCATAATAATTATTACGATAAATATCATGCATAATAGCATCTTGATCAATACCAATCTTTATGAAGAATGCTTATTGATGAGAATGCATTCATGTAGTGCATTCTCCCTCATATTCTCATTTCATCCATATACGCATATTCCGGGCTTTCGATAAATTATCACTGTAAATTTTTTTATAAGAGCTCATTTTTCATCTATCCTTGCAAATTTCCATTAATTCTATTTGCATGATATCATACTCATTTAATTCCCTTAGGAATTAATATCATTTTTGCCCGATAACAATCATATAACCTTTTTATCCCAATTTACCTCCTTATGCCACCATGTCATGCCCTGATATGAATTATGTAAAATGTCATATGATTATGAAATGTATAATACTACATTTATAAATTTACTAAACCTTTGCCTCTTTGATCAATTAATGATCGAGGATTTCTATTTACTAGCACAAACCTGAAATGTCTTTTCCCTGATTTTTATCATTGAGTGATGCGTGTATATTTTCCTCTGATTGCCCTATTTAACAAAATGCATAATAATATTTATTAGAAATTAAATCTATCCGTAATCATCCTAATATATTTATTTTTATTATTATCTAACTTGTTATATAAAATAATCATACTTTAGCCAAACAAAAACTTTTCATATTAAACTTTAATAATTGAATAAAAA
>CANYBF010198587.1:0-39130 GCA_948192965.1 Dalechampia spathulata
GATAAATTAGTAATATTTATCTTTGAATAAAATTTAATAATTATTAAATATAAATAAAATTAGTAATTTTTTTAATTCAAAATTTAATTGCTAACAAATATAAATAAAATGAATCGTATTTCTATTTGAATGAAATTAGTAGTTTTTAACTTTGAATAAAATTTAGTACCTAATAAATACAAATAAAATGAGTATTATTTATCTTAAAATTATACATTAGTTTACATTTTCAATTTGTTAATTTTAATAATAATATAATAATTTAGTATTATATTAATTCATATTAAGGTATACATTTTTCAAATTTAACAAGATAATTATATAAAATTTAATTTAATATTATGCGAATTAATATTAATATTTTCTCTCATTTTTTATAAAAAAATAGATAAAAACATTATATAAACAATATTTTAAATAAGTATACAATGCTTATAAATGAAGGGTCAAAAAAATTTGAAAACATAAAATATAAAATTATTATAAATGACGGGTCAAAAAATTTATCCTAACGTGCAACGCAAGTTAAGAAACTCTAGTATATGATAAATATAAGAATGTAAAAAGCTCTCAAATCATATATCCTCACAAAAAGTTGAAATTTTATTTAATGTAAAAAGATATTTTCCAAAAATATAGAAAAAGTTCCCAAAATTGCAAAATAGGGAAACTTGTATTTCTTCAAAAAAAAAATAAATATGAAAATCCAATAAAATATTTTCAAAAAACATATATTCTTTTAAGATTTGGAGAAAGCATATTATATATATGTAATATATATATCATATATTAAAAATATCTCATTTAAATATATATTAAGAAATTGAAACATACATGTTAAATATTTAAAAATTTTAAATTATTAATTTTAAAAATATATTTTTTATATTTCAATTATCAATTAATCTTAAAACGTATTCTTATAAAAAAATATATGTATTATAAACTTAAAAAAAATAAGTAAAAAAATAAAAGTTAATATTTTTATTAAAAAATGATTAAAAACAGTATTTTTATAAATAAAAAAGCTGAAAAGAATATTTTAGAAAAAGAGTTATCATAATATTTTTATAATTAATTGTTAATTCTTATAAAAATATAAATATAAATATAAAATATGATATTTACATAATTATCTCGTATAAAAATTAAATTAATAGATAAAATTCAAAATATAATTTTATATGCTGAATTCTATAAAGATGTGTACAATTCCTGAGTCGAACCATGACAGTTGCAAGATGTGTATAAAGACTGTTCTTCAAAGTCAATTGAATTGTCCAAAAATTATGACGTCAGAATTCAAAGAATTGATACAAATCAGTCCTCCAACATCATCTACCAATACCTCTAATTTAATAACTACTATTCATCTTAATCATACTACTCTAAAGGCTTTATTTCAAAGAATTTCTTTCAATTTAAATTAATATTTTTGGATATTTTTCCTAATAATTAAACTTTAAATTTTATTTAAGTCGTGTATATTTATTTGAAATTATAAATAAATTTTATAAATTTATTATATTCATTTGAATTAAATATAAGGTTTTCAAGAATATTCTTTCAAACTTTCTTTATTTGAAAAATTATTATTTTTTATAAAATTATTAATTTTTATTTTTTAGTTTATTATTTTCTAATATATAATATGAAAGTGTATTTTTGAGATTAATGATGATTAAAATATAAAAGGTATGTTTTTGAAATTAATATTATAAATTTTAGAATTTAAACTTTTTAATTTTAAATATTCAAAATAAATATTTCAAATACTTATAATATTTTAAATATAAAATATATATTATAAGTATATGCTATGTTTTTTTAAAAAATAGAAAAATTCTCATTTTAAAAAATATTTTTCTGATTTTCTTATTTTTGTAAGAAAATACAAGTTTGCATATTTTTGAAATTTTTTTCTGTATTTTTGTAAAAGCCTTCAAGTATATGCAAGTGAAGGTGAAAGGCATAAATTTCGAGAAGAAGAAGAACTAAAAGGAAAGCATATGCTCATTAATGGAGTTTTTGTTTTTTCGGAGAAGAAGTACTAAAAGTAAAGCATATGCTCATTAATGGAGCTTTTTGTTTTTGCTATTACATGTAAATAGCATCCAGGAATGAGTGTTTTAACTCACAGCTTTCAACATTCATTACTTATTTGATCTAGTTTCCTAATCATCTTCTCTGGCCCTAAAGCCTTTGCTGAATAGCTCGTCCATTTCTTCCAGTGACCTTCCTTTCGTCTCCGGAAAAAGGAAATAAAAGAAGAGCAAGGCAATCACAGAGACACCGGCAAATAAGAAGAAGGCTCCGCCGATCGTGATTGCCTGGTACAGTGAAAGAAAACTCATGGAAATGGTGGCATTCATGAGCCTGTTGACAGCAACGCCAATACTGTATCCTTGTGCTCTTAATTTCAATGGAAATATCTCAGAACTATACACCCATGTGACAGGAGCCAGCCCGATGTTGTAGAAAGCTACAAATGTGTAGGTTGAAGCTATGCACAGGGTTAATGCCCACATCAATTTTCCTCCTGTATGATGCTCCACTATTGTCAAGCAAGTGCCTAATAGCGTCAGGAATGTTACGATTCCTGTCATGCTTATCAGCAGTAGACGCCTTCTTCCAACTCTGTCTAGCAAGAATGTCGCTATCACTATAAATGTAAACTTCGTAAGCCCTACCCCGACTGTTGCTAGTAAGAGTTTCTCCTTGCCGGTTACACCAGCTTTCTTGAATATTCTTGGGCTGTATAGAACTACTGCTTCAATCCCCACTGCGTGCTCAAAGAAATGGATTCCAATAGCTGCGATCAGGATTCGTCGAACTGTTGGTGTTGGCCATAACAGTTCCTTCCATACTCCTTCTCCGTGATTGTTCTTGGGGATATTGACAGTGTCTTCTTTGCAGTTCTCTTCGATTCCAGCTGCAATTTTTATGTCGTGAAATCTTGTTTCGGCTTCTTCGTCAGAATTGGAAACTTTAAGCAAGACTTTCTTGGCTTCCGCCAAACGACCTTGCATTATTAACCACCTTGGAGATTCTGGCATTTCCAAGATCCCAAAGGCTAATAAGATTGATGGTATGGCTGCGATTCCAAGCATTAATCTCCAACCAAGTTTCAACGTCAGTTTCCCGAAAAGAACGTTTGATATATAGCCCAGTAAAATGCCAATGCTTATCCCAATTTCCGGTAAAGAAGTCAAGAAACCTCTTGATGACGGTGAAGAGACTTCTGCCGAGTAAACGGGAGCAATCATGAGCGCAAAACCAACACCAATCCCTGCCACACATCTTCCCGTTAATAAGATGCCATAATTTGGACCGTATCCCATCAATACTGAACCAAACATGAAGATTATGCAAGCCACAACGATTGTGTATCTCCTGCCAATATAATCAGAGGTTCTTCCAGCAAGAAGCGAACCCACTAAAGCACAAATATTCAAGATTCCGGCAAGAACTTCCACTTGGGTATCATGGATTTTAAGATCCTCTTCTATGAATATCATCGCTCCACTCATTACACCAGTATCTAATATGTCAAAAAAACACAGAAGAATGCAATCAACATCAATTTTCACATAATACATATCATACACAGGCAGAAAAAGGAAGAAAGCAAGCAAGCATCTATAGAACGCACCATAACCAAAAATAATGGATATCATTGAAGCGACAATGGAGCATGCAGCTGCATGCTTGTTAAATTTTGTAGGGTTTTCTGCACCAACTCCTCCTTCCATCGATGCCACGATGATCTTCTCTGGTTGTACTGTGTATCTTCGAGTCGAAGATGATGTAATCCTTATTGGGTTTCTGTGGTTAGATATAATATAGCTGTGGATGAAACAAGACGATAAGAACAAAACCCCCAAGTACAGGAGTGTTGGACACTTATTCAAATCTTATCACTTGTTTTCTATATTTGTAGTAACAGATATCCCTTTCATTTTCAAGGATCCAAAATCCTAGTACTCTGCCTGTCCGCACTTTGCGAATTTAACCTTTTACTTTCCATCATTCTTACTAATTTATATTTATACATTTATTATTAATATTATTTTGTGGGTCAAAATATTTACGTACCATAATTTCATTTATGTGATTGATGTTCATATCAAAATAATATAATTAATGTTAGTTATGTAATAAGTAATGTAATTATGACATTTAAAACATTTCTATATCCATCATAATGTTAATGTTAGTAATGTAGCCATTGAAAAACGGTATAGATTTAGTTGCTAATTTTATAAATTAAAGAAGGGATTTTTTTTCAAATTTTTTCAAATTAATGAATTTTTAAAAATATTTATTAAAATAACATTTTAAAAGTTTAATATAAATTTATTTTTTAATTTACTTTAATGTATAAAAATATTTACTTCAAATTTAATTTAGATTTATATCCGCTATTTTCAAAAATATTCATAATTTTTACAAGAATAATTCATTATTTTTTATAAATTTTTTTAGAAAACATATGACTTTATTATAAAATATAAAGTAAGATTCACTATTTTCATAATTATCAAATAAGAAAAAAGATGGATGATCTACAAACAATCTTTAATATTTTAAATCAGTATTTATTATAAGAAAATATTGATAAAAAATTGTGGGTATGAATAATGAAAAATAAAGTCCCATGTATGTGTATGTGTGTGTATATATATATAATAGTTTTATAAAATTAAAAATTTATATAAATAAAATTTTATTAGGAACTAATAACTAAATAAAAATTTAATTATATATGTATAATAATTTTAGTATGGTTTGATTAATTTTTAATTGATTGACTTTAGTTACTTTTTGGGTAACATCTCTTTTGGTAAGAGATTGATTTAAGTTATTTTTATGTTATAATATTGGACAATTTTTTCGAAAAGGAAACTGTTAAATGGCCAAATCAAATATGGTAACTTAATTTTATATTACTTAATATATATTTAATATTTAATAAAAATTAATATTTGCCAATATATTATTAATAGAGTTATAATTTAAAAATGATCATAATTTTAAAAAATCTGAAAAAGAAATTGAGGTCAATCATCAGAAAAAAGAAAGAAAGAAATGTGCAATTTGGTAATATAACTCTTTAATTATGCAATATCTTTATTAAGAAAAAATAAAACATTTTTAAATTTCAACATGATAATGATGAAATATTTAATATTTAAATTGGTATTAATTATATAATAATAATAATAATAATAATAAATTGTATATATAAATAATAAAAAATAATTATATATAAATATATCATATTAAATTTTTATAAAATTAAAAATCTTATATGATGAAAGATTATATTACAGGTAAATCAAAAATTAATAAAATTTAATTTTTAACTTTTGATACAATATGTTTATTATAATAATGAATAGAATGTAAATCAATCAAATGAGCAAATATGTGTATATATATAATTGAAATAATCTTATTTAATAATCATTATTTAAATTAGAAATGATATCTATATATGATGAAAATAGTATATTATTAGTTAGATTAAATTACTTAAAACAATAAATTTGATCGATTTAAAAGATAAATATCGTAATTGAATTCAATATAAAAAATGAAAAAACTAAAATAAAAATAAAAAGATATAAAAAAATTTGATTGATTCATTGAATCAAAACTACAAGGAAAATATATTAATTAAAAAGGAATCATCATATAACAATTTTTCTCAATTAGGAAATAATTAAATTAATAAAGATATAAATTATGATGTTAATTACTTTATTATTGGTAATTGTTTTGGTTTCTTATGACCAATAAATGATTTCACTATGAACTATAAGGTTTGACCAAATCCTTTTTATTCTTTTCTTGTTATTTTTTGGTTATGTTGAGAGCCATGCTCAATTTGTGGATTTGATAATTGAGTTAAATATTCATATTATTAGAAATATAATAAATTATTTTTGAATTTTATGTGTTAATTTTTATTTATAGGTTGAATATTTATCAATATAATATCAAAATTTTTATAACTAAAATATCTAATTTTTAATTCATAAAAATCTTAATTATTAAATAATAAAATTTTTTTATATTTTAAATTTAATAAATATTTACATAAAATAATATATTAAACATGTATTAAATATTTTTACAGTTCAATCCAAGATATCATAATATTGGAACAATATTTCCACGCATTAGGTCAACATATTCCCATAAAAATAAAAATAAAAATAAAAATAAAAACAAAATTAAAACCTAAGGTACTCATTTGGAAACATCAATAATAATAATAAGATAAGATCCACGTGGCACTTCAATCTGCCGCTCATTTTTAATTTTTCCTTACGAGAAATGTGCTTATTCCGGCGCTTCCCCGTTTCATCACATATGTATATATATATATATATATCAGATTCATAATCGGATAATTACACGTGTAAGTAGCGGATTAACAGAATCCTTCTTATCCAACTTTTGCCCTTTCTTTTTTCTTTTTTGGATATCAAATCAAATTCATCACGCCCGTGCAAAAAAAAAAAATACTTTTTTATATGATAAATTACTATAAACCCCTTACTTTAAAGTTTAATTATTGATTCATCTTTTTTTAGGATTTCATCAAAATATTTTTTTGATTTTAATTTTATTTATCAAGATATCATATTCTCATAATTGTTAAATTTATTTTTTACACTTTAAAAATAAATATTCATTTTTAAAATATCAAAATTATTGTCTAAACAAGGTAAGAAATAAAATACACATAATGAATTTAACTAAAAAATATAGGATATGATTTAAGAATTAGATTTATATATTCGGTCTAAAAATTATTTTAAAAATAAAAATAAAAAATTATTTAATAATTTATGAAAAATAGTGATTTGACTATTTTGATATTAATAACTAAAATACAATGGTATTTTTATTGAGTTACAAAAAAATATCATCATAATTAGGTTTTAATCCGAAAAGATTTGTAGAATTTATATATATATATTTTTTAACAATGTTAAATGATTTAAATATTTTAATAAATTAAACTATAATTGAATGGTATTTTAATTAAATTCTAAAAAATAAAATTGATAATAATTTACCCTTATTTATATCTATATCATGTGTAATGATATTAATGATATATTTAATATATGTTAGTAAACAATAATTTTATTGTAATTATGGAAAAGTATCGGTTTGATTTTACATTTTTTAATTTATTTTTTTAATTTATTTTATATAAAAAGTTTAATTTTGTAAACTAAATTTAATTGATTTAATTAAAAAGGAGAATATTTTTATTAATTTTGGATGAAAGAAATAATAAATTAATATTATTATTAAGATCATTTATCATATGATTTAATTTTTACATATTTATGACTACTTATGTTTAATTATATATCATTTATTTGATATTTTGACTTGATGTCAACAAAATATTTAAAAATTATTTTAAATTAATTATTTAATTATTAAAATTTTTTCTATTCGGAGAAAATGATATCAAATGGAAAAGCATGTTAATAACCTTAATTAACTCATCAAATGCAACTAGAACCGGCAATCAGGTGACTGAACTGGGAACTGGTTCACGCAACAACAAGAATTGTCGGTTTGCGAACTAAACCGGAATGGACCAATCCATCCGCGGATAGAGGACAACGCAGTGAAGTTGATGGACCCGCGGCCGAAACATAATAAAGTTTTTTTAAAAAAACCGGAAAATTGGAACCATTCAACTGAACCGCTAGTTTTTGGATGAATTCGGCCGTCCGAATCCAAATTAACCAAAAAACAAAAGCCAAAACACAGTCGCTGTTGTTTCACTATATAAATGAACGTTAGAAACTTTACTGTATTCTATTGTATTGAAAGGTGTGCGTCTCTCTCCTCTTGTCGAAATTCTCTCTATCCTTCTCTTAAGAACTTCTGTTTCTGATTTGGATTTTAGAGATAGAGAGAGAGGCGGAAGTGATGAAGAGGTATAGAAATGGCGAAATTTGGGATTTCGAGCAGGAAATTCCAATGGCCGATGACAATCAAGTGATTTTAGGTCTGGACGGTGGTACTACTTCAACTGTGTGCATTTGTATGCCAATTCTGCCCCTGTCTTCTCCTTTTCCTGATCCTCTTCCCGTCCTTGCTCGTGCCGTTGCCGGTTGTTCGAATCACAATAGCGTCGGTGGTCGGTAGTGCTGAAATTGTTTGTGTCTGCTTATTTATTATGGAAACTTCGCTACATTATGTGCTTTGTTGAGTTCTGTAATTTGCTAATTTGACTTGACAGAAACTGCCGCTAGAGAAACTCTTGAGGAAGTTATGGCTGATGCACTTTCAAAATCAGGTTCTAATCGTTATGCAGTTCAAGCTGTTTGCTTAGCAGTTTCAGGGGTTAATCATCCAACTGATGAGCAAAGAATCTTAAATTGGCTAAGGTATGCTCTCTGGTACTCTTGCTTGCTTGAATCCTTTGAATGAGTTTCGATTAAGAATGTATGAAATCATAGAATGATTACTAGTTTTCAGCGTATGCGATGTTCAATTTTTTATGTTCTTTTTCGTCCAGTACTGAATGTGTCAAAATGTCGTTGTAATTTGTGTCTTTTTAAGGACTTCTACGTCATCCAATTTTCTGCTTTTTCGTTAGTTTCCTTTATGTTGTTATTGCAATGCGTTTATTCAAATTTCTCCTTTTGTTTGACTTCCGTCCATTACTTGAGCTCAATTTGACTGTATTTCCATCTGAAACATCATGTCATCACCAAAAAGGATCGCTAAATAATTTTTCACATATGTTTAACTATGAGTGTGTTCAAATAAGTATGTTGGGAACAAGGTGGGCTGCTGGTATTGAGAACACATTGAGAGAAGATGGACTAAAATAGTTTTGTCATGTGAATTTTTGAGCTATGTAGTATTGCGCCGTTATAAAGATTGAAATTGATTATTTTAAGCTAGAGTGAGGAAAGGTAGAAATAGTCCTAGATGAACATGGAAAAGAACAGTTTAATGTCATGTAATGGCTCTGCATCTTTTCCAAAATTTAAGCATTTTGTTTGGAGTGAAGAGGAAGGTCATTATAGTCTACGACTCTTCCTGACTAACTTGTGACAGATGTTTAGTTTAGTTCAGTTATTTATGATTTTCCAAATTTGTTATAAAATGTTGAGGACAAAAGACTAATATTTAGTGTAAGCTATTATGGGAAAAGTTTATTTGCGAGCCTGTACAATTCAAATGCCAAGGAGAATGCATTCTTAAAAAGATAGCTATTGTTATTGTAGATGTAAAATCGCATTAGTTCATATACAATGTCAGGTGATGCTCCTAGTGTAATTTACATGCAAATGATTTTGACTATTGATCTTTGATTAATTTTTGAATATGGTTAACAAAAAATATAAAATCACACAGTATTTATTCTAAGCGGTTGCATTTTATAGTTTACATGCTTGGAATGGATGACCTTGGACGACTATATAGCAAAGGCCAAAAAAAGCAAACTTTCTACATGTATGACAGAAAAACAGTTTGATAACTTGAATAAGAGATATTAAGAAATAGAGATGCAACGGGAATTTTATGAGCTATTCAAAGTTTTTTTCTCTAGTTCTTGATTAAACTTTTTAGCCCCTTGTTTTTTTCTGTTCAATTAAATAAATTTATTTTCTGATGTTAAATTTGATTGTATATGATGATACAGGGATATATTCCCCAAGCATGTGAATCTGTATGTTCAAAATGATGCTGTGGCAGCTTTGGCGAGTGGAACAATGGGAAAGCTTCATGGTTGTGTTTTAATTGCTGGCACAGGCACTATTGCTTATGGTTTCACGGATGATGGTAGGGAAGCTAGGGCTGCAGGTGCAGGACCTATCTTAGGAGATTGGGGAAGGTAAGTACTTTGTTTTCTGCTTTTTTATATTTCTTCGCTCCTTGTCTATTATTTCCTCTCCATTTGATGCACGCATATAAATTCTAGAGGTGGAAAATGTTATTAATGCAAGTTTTTGTTCTTCTGTGGTCAATGGATGAAGATAGTCAACAACCTACTAGTTATTAGCCTTAGTTGTTTAATGGTTGAAATCCAATAATTGCAGTCGGAATTTGAGATAATGAGAATTTAAAATTTGCAATTGAATTGTTAATACTGTCATATGGGGCATTACTTTAGAAGGACAGAACCATGTATAAAGGAAGTGTAACAGAAATTGGATCATTGATTAACAAATATGATAACTCCATTGTCTCTCTAATTCTACTCAATTCGCCATTTGTTTCCATAATCACTTCTCCTCTTCCTCCTCCTTTTGGCTTTTCTCATCTTATTCACCTTCTTGTTCTATTCTCAGTTCATCTTCTCCTTTACATTCATGGTTATGGCATAATCCTTTTGCATCATAAAGATTTACTATGGAGTTATTTTTCTGTTGATTTCTGACTTTTGATCTAGCTTTTTCAATTTTACAGGAGATTTTTACATGCCAATTGACTTAATATAGTTTCCAAATTTTGACCTCCTGGGGAAGTATGGTTCCTGAATTTTATTCACCTTCCTTTTTGTAGTTGCTCTTCCTAAATTAGGGAAAGTCTAGTGTAATAGGAAAATAACAAAAAGTTGCAATTGAAAGATTGCACATTACATGGCTTCTTTAAAAACTAAATGATCAGAAGGCAATCTGAAGTTGCCTTGCCCTTCATCACTTGGATTCCTAAGCAATACCTAATTGAAGTTGATGCATTAGCAGCACCTAACAAAAGCACTAGACACTCTCAAGGCAAGACTGGTCTTAAATTACTTGAGCTGCTAGGTGCTCATTAAGCACAATTTTGGGCAAATTGTGGTGCTATTTTTTTTCCTAAAACAATTGGTATGCTATGTAAAAAGTCTAACACACCTAAAATTACTCAATAACTAAATACATCATTAAAATTTACCTGTCTATAAATAGTAGAATACAAGTGTTCGTATGCATGGTAATTATGCAATTTAGTAAGGCCAAAAAATTTTGATGAGTGGAGTTTGGTTTTGTTTTACATTTTAACCTATATATATATATATTAAATTTTAGAAGAGATTTTGTAGCTTTCAAGTTAATTTGATTCTTCTAGTTTCCAAGTTCAAGCCTTCATCTTTGTTTTCTAGTTTCAAGTTAATAATCACTGCATCCAAGTGAATTCACCTCGCTAGAAGGCTTCAACTTGAATGTGCCTCACCCTGATACCTCGACTAGCATCCAAGCCCCTGGTGACAATATTGCTTAGAAGAGGAACCCATCTCCCTTGTGCTTGAATTTGATATCTCAACCTCAATGCAAACCAATTAGGCTTTAATTTGAGGTTAATTACAGTCTACTTTTTCCACTCTAAACAAGAAAGTCGTCCCTTCTTTGCCTATGATTTTCCACAGAAAAATGTTGCATCTGTCACTTTCCTTCAGTTTCAGGCAAATCGTGCTGATGCCTTTAGAGTAGCAGCTTCCTATGGATAAGAACTGATGGTCTGGACTAGTGTTGGTTGTGTATTTCTTCAGAGAAATGAGCTGCTGTCCATAATTGTTCTTTCCTTTCTTCAGACCCCCACAGAAAAATAGAAAAACCAGGAGTACTTCATTTTCTTTTTTAAATTTCTCAATTTAATGTTAGAAAGTATGAAATCACACAGCTGGTGAAGAAGTTAAAAAGAAAGTCAAGAGAACCCTGCGTTGTAAAGACAGGCTGAAAGCTCCATCTTTGACTTAGTTAACTGAACTAGAAATGTTTAGCTTACATGGGTGTTTATAAACTGAAGCTCCATCTTTGACTTAGTCAACTGAACTAGAAATGTTTAGCTTACAGGGGTGTTTATAAACTATAAACTGATCCCACTTGTACTGGGATTAGCGATTCCCAACTGCATTTAGAAAGAGCTTGATGGCTCATTAACTAAATTTCTTGATCACTCTATTTATTGAACTCTAAATTAATTTCTCTAGTTTCATTCATCTATTGGTGCTTTCTTATTTCTGGTCTTTTGTAATTAAATTCTTTTGGAGCAGCTTTGGCCAATATATGTATCTATATATTTTTATGTGCAGTGGATATGGAATAGCTGCACAAGCGCTAACAGCAATTATAAGGGCTCATGATGGTCGTGGCCCTCAAACAAGTCTCATGTCTAACATTTTACGAACTCTGGGTCTACGTTATCCAGATGAACTTATTGGGTATGTGCTCTAAGACTTGTTACTTTTATCTATGTACTTCTTTTGCAGTTTACTACTTGTAAGGATCTAATAATGGCTCATGGAAGACTTGGGCTCTTTTCTTGAAACTTTGACGAGAGAAGTAGAAAATGGAATACAATGTACACATGTTAGAATTATCTAAATTAAAAACAAGAAACCTTAGCAGTGTTAACGTTTAGAAACTACACGTGTTTTGCATATATCAATATCTTGGAACAAGAATTCCACTAGAAACTCTTGTACTGTCATCCACCCCTTTTTTTGAAACAAACTTGTTGGTACTAAACTTTATGGGAGTTGTTGATTATTTCAATACGTCCTTGGAGTTCTTGTTAACAATATATTGAAGCACCATGTTTGAAAAAACAACATCCTTGACTACTTTCTTTTTGTACAATGGTATGCATGCAAATCCAAGGATCAACCATCTAAGATGAGAAATATATGCAAAACATGTGCAAAATATCATGATAAGCTTCTCCTACATTTGAAAAGTTAATATAAACACATGCTTAATACTTATATTTAGCAAATTTTTTTTTGTCATCAAAACATTTAAAAGAATTGCAAGTCTCATTGAGTAAGATATGTTGTTTTCCTTCTTGTAATACAGGTGGACTTATGCAGATCAATCTTGGGCTCGCATTGCTGCCCTTGTTCCAGTCGTTGTATCTTGTGCAGAAGCTGGTGATGATGTTGCAAATAAAATCTTGCAAGACTCCGTAGAAGAGTTGGCTTTAAGTGTTAAAGCCGTTGTTCAAAGGCTTGGCTTGTGTGGTGAAGGTGCGGCAATTCATACTGACTATAAAATGGGAATAAATTCCACTCTTTTTTTTCTTTATCACTATGAAAGAGAGTTGGGTTAGCAAGTTTCCCAAATGGTATATTGGATCACAACATGCAAACGATCATTCTGTCATTTTATAGACGTAGCTTTTTTCAAATACTCTACTACTAAAATCACTGTTCCTCCAAAAAATTATTTACTACTAGAATTATATTGAGACAGTTAAAATTTGGGTGCTTAAGAAGAGTGCAAAGAATTATTTTACCATACCGTCAGAGGCAAATGACCCTAGTTTAATGTTATAGGTTGGAGGCAGGTGTCTATTCCGTGAACAATAGCATATTAATGTTGAAATTTCTGGATGATTTCATGTGTCTAGTTGGATGCTATAAAGTTTCTTGTACACTGATTAAATTAAATTAAATTAAATATAGGTTACAATCTGGGTCACCATGCCGGTCATGTTATTGTCATATGGTACACAAATTCTTATAATTTGAACGGACGTCTTACATGGCTGAAGTCTTCTAAAATAAATTGATTGATATGCCAGTTGGATATGACAGTTAATGTGTGTTTGCAAACAATTATGAATAACTAGATAGTTTCTTTTAAGATCTACCACAATTTTCTTTCAAGTTCTGTTTTCTTGTATGTTTATGTAAATATTATCCCAGATGGAAATGCTTCTTTTCCCCTTGTCATGGTCGGTGGTGTTCTTGAAGCAAATAAAAGGTGGGACATTGGAAAAGAGGTTGTCAACTGCATCTCCAGAGACTACCCTGGAGCTCTTCCTATTCGACCAAAGGTAACAATCATTAACTTTGTTCTTGTTGTAATTTTACAACTTGGCGACTTGTTCGTTTCCATAATGTGTTCAAGTGTGTCCAGTCATTAGTGATAGCAATTACACGTAGCCTAGCCTATAGACTTGAGTGATGGTGGGGAAGGATTTGTAACAACTTAGCGACTGCACTTTACAAAGTAAGATCAAAAGAATCGATTGAAATTATTAGCAGGTGTTGTAAACATAGTGGGTATCTGCTTTTGTTAAGGACTTGCAATTAGGTGTAATCAAAGCTGTATACATTAACCTCAATCAATAGGGAAAAAGAATAAATACTCTCAAGTCTGACAGACGTAACTTCGAAAGGACATTAATTATCTCTGATCATGTCTTTGACAAGTGTAATGCAAACTCTTTATATACCATGAATCTAAATCTTTTTATCTGATGTCATCTACGACAAATGATAATCTATTAGAGGCTGGATATTCTGTTCGAAGTGCAAAATGGGTTTGTATCGTACACAGGAATAGGAAGTTGAACACTATCATATATGTTCTATTCATTGTAGTGTGCGAAAGACTGCCCTTAGAAAAGTATGAAGGACGATTAGATTATATAATTGTGGAAGCTAGTACACCTATTCTCGATATCAACTAACTCTATACACCACCTATTCTCATCTGCCTGTTTGCTCCTTGTTAGAGTTTCGTTTCAGACTCTTCGTCCCTAGCTGTCGCAATCTTCTGCCTTGTCCACCACAGTCGAGTGCTTGAGCTTCAATATGATATCCTTTCTTTCCAATATGGACTAACAAAACTTACCTGAACCTGATCTATATCCTCATATATGGAACAAGTTGATCAATGCAAGTAAGAAAGTGATTTTCATCTTCCAATCAAATTTTCTCTCGCCTTATGTGAGAATATGGACCGGTTTTAGGTAACTACATCCCAAAACGGATTTAGTCTTCTTGTCTCCTTCATGGTACCTGCCAAAAATATCTATAGCTCGGCTGCAGTCTGTTACTGTCAAGTGTTAGCGATACTAAGTATCCATGTATAATATCAGGTGGAGCCAGCAGTAGGAGCAGCATTGTTAGCGTGGAATTTCTTCATGAAAGAGATTCAAAAGGAAGGCTATAAAAGATGACAATTAGTCGGAATGTACAGAATCAAGTGCATAAAGTGGCACTTTTGGCATATTATTCTTTGTGTGTCATGCATTAGTATAGGATTTTATTTTCACATTTTATCATTATTCCGTCAGAACCCGGTTGTTAAAATAGCAAAAGAGAAAGGGAAGCCTCTGATGATATTCTGTAACTGCTTTTATGTACTATTGATTTCTACCAATTTAATTTTCAAGGTGCTGCTGCTTTCTTTTTTGTTTTTTTTTTTTTTTGTTTTCCTGGCTTTTAAACATCTAGGACAATGATTTGTTTTATAAAGTAAAAATGTCATTCAAATTTATGGGCTGACTAATTACTTAGAGATATTGTATTTGAAGATAATCACAAAAACACTAAAATTGTACACGATAAACATCACTACAACATTTACCACGTTTACCTCTCACACTAACCACGACGATGTCCATTAGCATCACCCTTATCACACGTAGAATAGTATCATCATCCTCCGCTATCACAGGTAGCATTGTTAATCACTACCATCACCATTAATCCAACTGCCACTGTGGTCATCACAATCACAGCCCTTAAAGAGTCGAAAAGATTTTATTTGATGGAAATCACTATAACAATTCGTAATTAATTATTACATATCTAATAGTTTAGATTTATTTTTATATTTAGTTCTTTAATTTTATTTTTCATGGTTTTTTTTATTTTAATCTGGTCTTAAAGTGAAATGTTTTTATAATTAATAATAAAATTTTAATATATTTTAAAAGGTATTTGTCAAAATTTATAAATTGATCAAATATATTTATAAGTTATAAAATAAGTTTTGGGCGTTTGTTTTAAACATTTTAAATGCTTTAAATTGAGTACACAAGTTAAAAAATAAATAAATTGGTTGAGTCTATGTTCCTTTTAAACCCTTAATTAATTTTAAAAATTTTATCATTTTATTTAACTGCAAAGTTTAAAATATTTTATAAATTAAGTAAATAACTTACAATTATTATAATTATAATTATATTTTTTATAATATTAAATATTTTATTTTATCTTAATATGCTTTTATGAATTATTCTTTAATAAATTTAATAAAATATTATACATATTAACTATATATATAAATTTTAATTTAATTATTATATAAGATTAAATGTATATGACTTGTTATATAATAAAATAACTTATATTCTTATTAGACATTTTAGTTACAATTTTACTTATAAGTTATTTTTTTACCAAACACTGCAATTATTTTTATAAATTTTTTTTATTAAACTTTCAACTAATATTCTTATGAATTTTACATATATATATATTTTTCTTGATGGACGAACAACTATTTCCATACAATTAATTGAGAAAAGAAGAAAATATGCTGTGGAATTATTGAACAAATTTAGATAAAAGCTCCATGTCGTATATGCAATATTTTTTCCTAAGAAAAAAATATATAAAAGATTTTTTTGTTTTCTCTAAAAGATGAGTAGAATATCCAAAATTATTTCCAGTCAATTATTTCATATTCCAAATTTATTTTTTTTTTCAAATTAAAATGTTATAAGTCTATCCAAAAAAGAATGTATTTAAATAATTTCCGAGAATCGTATTTATCTGATTTTCAAAATTTTAAATTTTCACAACAAACTCGCACGACTTTACCAAAATTAATAACTTCAATCAACTCTAAACTATTTTGGGTTTTATTTGATAAGTTGCTTGAATTATACGCATATATTTTACTGGTTTATAATAATTATTTTTTCAATATAAATATAAAAGCTTTTGAACTTTTAAAAAATGTAAAAAAAAAAAACAATAAATCATATATTTTTTTATATATATTAAATTTTTATTAAAAATTTAAAATTTATAAAACTTGAAGAGGTTTTAAGTGTACTCGTGCTTTATTTTTACAGTGAAATTTTAAACAATCGACTTGAAAAATTAGATATAAACATTATATTGAACTATTATACAATTCTCGATATTTAATTTTTTTTTTATCCTTTTTTATGATATTTATTCTTATTTGCTTATCATTATTGTTAATTCTATATATTTATTACTACATTAATTGATTTTAAAAATCCATCCAACACTTAATATAAAAATAATTTAGTCTATTAATTCATATCATAAATTCAACATCAAAATTAATTCTTGCATTTTTTTTTTTAAGGTTTTCAGACCAAAACTAATTTTCTGTTTCTGTTTTCATATTATTCTTTTATGACGGCATTATTAGCCAATTAATTTTGGCCATAAGATAAAACTATTTTAAATTGTTTTAAAGTATTTATAGAAAAAAAAAACGAATTCATCAATTAAAAAATTCATTTGATTTTTTTAATTAATGAATAATAAAATTTTCGATCGATTAAAATAAACATAATTCCAAAAAAATAAAGTCAAAAATTTTAAAATATTAGGATGAATATATAATAATAATAATAATAAACTACCTTTTTTTAAAAAAAGATAATTACTTTTTTTATGTAGTTAGATATTTACATTTTTTATAATAATAACGTGAGCTAAAAACAAATAATGATAAAATGGTAATAGATAATTATGATGAAATGGATGTGAAATGATACTGAAATATATATATAAATATAAATATATACAGAAAAGAGGACGATAGAGTTGGGACCCAGAAGGATTGTTGGGTAGTGGGGATTTGCATAAATTTGGACACGGTCAGTTGCTGTCAAAATGATAGCAAGAAAGAAATTAAAGTCGTAGGTTCAAACATCAACCACTTTTGGTTTAACGCCAAAAACATCATCACATGCCCAACCTAATCTCCCTCCCTCCCTCCCTCTGTATATATATATATATATATACACATACATACATATATAATATAAACATACCTATATATATATATATATATAATATAAAGAATTATTTAATTCGATATAAATTCGCAATGTATATTCAAAATGTAAATCGAAATAAATTTTAAAATTTATACATTAAATATTGAAGATGGATGAAGAGTTTGGAATTCGGAAAATATTGAAGGATCCCTTTCAAGTAATCATTCTTTCTTTGGACCTACAAATGGGTGTTGATGAGATCATAGTTTTTGTGAGTTTTTCAATTAGTTAAAGCCACAAATTGTATTCTAATGTGTTAGCAATGTGAATATGTGAATCCTTCAAAGAGAAAAGCTATAATGACCTTAAAGATATTTACATGTCCCACGCACGTGACTTGCACATTTCCTGTATTATTGATTTCTTTTACCTTTATTTTTTGAAAATATTAAATAAGTTGAAATTAAATGAACTCAATATCTTGATATGCTATTTGTTGGTTGTATGATGCATATATTGTAAAAGATGAAATGTTAATCTTAAATATCGTTTTAAAATCAAACGTAGATTATGAATATTATATCGTGCTTTTAAAGGTATGTATTTATTGGGTTTGAAGCATGAACATGTATAGATTCAAAATTTTAAATTATCTAAGTGAAATTTATAAATTATTATATATCTAATACATAGTACTTTAATCATATAAATCATATATATTTATATATAATAAATTAATATAATTATCTTCTAACTCTGATTTAAAAATCGAAAACCTTTTAATTTTGTAATAATATTAATTTTTTTAATTAATTAATTAATTTAATTTATATATAAGGATATGAATTGAATTCAAAGAAATGTATGCTTACTTCTATATTAAAATAAATCTCAAAGGATGCCATACCTCATCTTTTTCATAATGCAAGATGATATATATCATATATAAAATTTTGTTAATTGTATATAACTAAAGCATAATATATTATATATTATTTTAAAAAAAAATAAAAAATGAATTATTTAAACATATGTTTAAGATTTAAAAGTTTTTAATATTACAAAATAATATTATTTATATCATATGAATTAAATTGTTTATATACGAGTAATTCACATTTGTTTAACATAAAATCTTTGAAAAATACAAAAACAAAAACAAAAAAGAATTATCAATTAGTTCAAACCTCTAAAATAATGAATTGAGAAAGACATGACAATATTATATATATATATATATATATATATATATATATATATATATATATATATTGGTGTAGTTTGCTTTACATGGGTAAAGCTTGTACGTGGAGATGGTGTTGTAAATTCATGCATCAAAGAAAGTGGCAAGAAATGGCGGAGGGACCATTTTGTATTGGTGGGGATGTCAATGATGCTTCAAAAAACCTGACATTAAGCTTTTCTGATATAACCTTTGCCATGGAATTCTGCCTCTCTTTCATTTGATAGGGTTTCACTTCTTTTACATGCACAGTATATACCACTTTCACTGTATTCAAAAACAATATCAATTTCATAACCGTTTTCGAATTTATCCATTCAATTCAAATAGAAAACACCTAATTATTAAAAAGATTTTTATATCAATACAGATTTTTATGTACTTATCATTCATTTTAAATTCTTATTTTATTCTTAAATCTATTATTAACTTAAATATCAAGTCATTTTATCATCAAATGAACTCTCCATTTTGGATTATAAGTTATGATATTACGTAATCGAATCTTGTTCGATAAGATTAATTATTTTAATTGTTTAAAATTGTTTCAATAATGATTAATTGTTATATATTAATATAATATTTTAAAAGTGAATATTCAGTAAATTTAATATTGTAATTAGTTATTTAATCTAAAATTTATTAAAAATGAAACTCATAAAACTAAGTTGACTAGTTTTCGATAAAACATTATCCCATTCTATGATAATTAAATGGTAGATAATTAGTAGGAAAAGCAATTCAAACCTTGGAGTTAGAAGATTTTTGATATTTACGAGAATAATAATATCAAAAATCTCGATATCATACTCTTCAATATGCATAAAGAACGAATTGATATTTCATAATTATGGGTTGAGATATATATTGACTTGTTTTATTGCTATGTAATTTATGTAATTAAACATTAATTAACAAAGTTTAGATGTAATACGTATATGTCAATTTATATAATTAGAAATATTATAAAATTGTTTGTCAATTAAATTGATATTAAAATAAAATAGGATGTGGATTAAATATTATTATTAACATATAATCCAAACAATCAAAGGCTAAGAGTATAAAATTTATTCACCAATTAGCTAATTAACCAAATTCTAAAAATTGAGGGGAAATGATTAATTATCGTAACCAACACAAAGTGAACTTATTATAATATTCAAAGGACACGAGTCCACAAATAAAAAATGCATTAACACTCATGGGTAATTCCCGTATTTAATTTCGATCTTATAAAAATAATTTTAAAAAAATAATTTATTATCAAAATTGATTAGTCGGAAAAAGGAAGATATTTTTTTTGCTAAATTTAAATATTATTGTATTATTAAAGATATAAATTTAAGATTTATGGATTAAATTAATGGAAAAATGATAATAGTGGTTATATTTTAAAATATATATATATATATATTTACGTTGACAAAATGACATACAATAATTGTACGTTAAGAGAGGAAAACGTATAGTTAATGCCAATGTGCAAATAATTAAAGAAGAAAAGGGAGAATAATAAGTAAAAAAAGGGAAAAAAAAGAAAGAAAGATGAAGAAAAAACAATAAGAAATGGCCCCATCGTACGTCTATTCATCACTATTCCAATGATGCCAACTTCATCTTCCACTCTCCGCTCTCTCTCCCACTATTCTTTTAACCCTTTCCTCTTTCCATTTTAAGGAAAACCACAATCTTACAATATTCTCCACTGATCGAAGGCCATGTCTTTTGAAAGAGGAAAGGAATTAATACCAGGATCCAGTGATCCCCATCATCAGCAACAGCTTGCTGCTGCTGCTGCTGCTGCTAATACTCCTAGTAGGTATGAATGTCAAAAGAGAAGGGATTGGAATACTTTTGGTCAGTATTTGAAGAATCAGAGGCCTCCTGTTCCGCTTTCCCAGTGCAATTGTAACCATGTTATTGACTTTCTTCGGTACTTAGATCAGTTCGGGAAAACCAAAGTTCACCTGCAAGGTTGCATGTTTTATGGGCAGCCTGAGCCCCCTGCTCCTTGTACTTGCCCTCTTAGACAAGCTTGGGGTAGCCTTGATGCTCTCATCGGTAGGCTTCGAGCTGCCTATGAAGAAAATGGCGGATCACCAGAGACAAACCCTTTTGCTGGTGGCACCATTCGTGTTTATCTCAAGGAGGTAAGGGATTGTCAAGCCAAGGCCAGAGGGATCCCTTACAAGAAAAAGAAGAAGAAGCAGCAGCCTGCTCCATCCAAACCCCACGATGAATCATCCTCAGCAATTCACTTCTCTTAGATTTTCTTCTACTTTTTCTCAGTTAACTACATGGTAAGATCTTCTCCTATTTCTTTGATTATGTCGCCATTTTTATACCTTCTTTGCTAGCTCTAACAAAAACCAGATATTCAATTGTAATTATATACAATTACAAGCTCAAAATTCTCAGATCAAAGCTGAAGTTCATACGTACATGATCTCTATAAACGATGAAGCTTTCTTTAACTTGAATAGCTTTAGATAATTTACATATAAAAGCTCACTGATTGTTGAACAACTTGTTACCATATACAATAAGTAGTCTTGGCTGAGACCAAAGTCATTGTTGATAAGACGTTCATGAAAATTCTAGAAATATAATAAGAACCCTAATTCCAAAAATCCCACATACAGTGTCAGACTAGTTAACAATATCTCAAAATTAATTAAAACCCTAATTAGGATGGTCATTTCGATACACTTTTTGACACTATTGCTAACGTGAATACATGACACTAACTAACATCATCCAGAAAGAACATTCTTATGCACCTCTACAATATATAGAAACACCATACAAGAAGCTTATTCCTAGGCATTAATGGAGTCCAAATTATATATAAATTCTTTTTACATGTCAAATTTTCATTATTTTAATAAGCCCTTTTAAGATTCTGAGGATTTTCTTCCGATGAGTGGTCAAGCAAGAAATCATAACACTTTTCCATGTTGATACAAATAAATAATATACAAAGGGATTAATGATTGATATCCCACATCAAATAAAAAGTTTAAGGTTTATAATCAAATTATTTACAATATGTTAAGGGGTTTGTGCATGATATATATATGCCCTTTTTGCCATATAATAATGCTGCCATGGCTGTGGATGTGCAGATTAGGGGGGGATTAAATAATTGATTAACATAAAACAAACAATTTGAACTAATGATGCCCCCACCAGATGGCTTTTTGCATAGTGCATGAAAATCCTTGCAAGGGTAATTTTGAAATTCGGGATATTTCCCTTTGTACCTTGATAGATTTGCATGTTGTCCAATAGCAGATTTGTGGGACACCAAGTTCATTATTCTATTCAATTAAATGCCAATTTCATTCAACTTGGAATCTTGATTTTGTTTGCAAGTGACCTTTTAATGGACCAGATGAGTGGGTTTTCATGTCCCCCTTCACTAATCAAATGTACACATAGTTTGCCTTTTCTTATCTCTCAGACAAATTTGACAACAGTTTATCAGTCTCATAATTCACCTCACAGGTTAACTTATAGAACCTACCAACTTGTTCTTTGCTTTGGTACAATTCCATCAATGTCTATCAAGTTTTCGTATGCATGTGAATCAAAATCTTAAAATTAATTTTATATCTCTAATAATAGAACTCATGATCTCCCTTTTCTTGCCTTAACTGTTGTTCACAATCACTTTACTATTACTATCGCTTTCATTATTGATTCAAAAGCTTTATTCTTTAGATGAACTTCTCAGGTTACGTTTGTAGCTCAGACACATCTTTGCATGCTGAATTGATATTCAAATATGAATATGTGTGATTCATTTTACTTTTGTTAAATGATAGATGGTTAAAGGATCAAACTCTATCTTTGGTATAATAGAAACCTAGAAAACATATTAAAGAAACATTATTATTACTTGAGATTATCTTTAATTATTTATGAACCTTATTCAATAGTTTAAGTTTTTGGATTAAATAATTTTATGATATAATATCAATGTCTTTATGATCAAAAAGATTTAGAATTCAATTCATGAAAATCATAATTATTAATTAATTAAATTCAACATAAGATAAATATAAACTCGTATATATTCATGTATCAAGCTCAAATAGACATTTATGGAGGTATTTTTAAGATTATATTTTAGCTTATATCATTGAAAAGGTTCGATTTTTTGATAATTTCATTCAAGAATTATAATGATCTTAATGATGAAATCTCGTATACATAATACATAAAAATAAAACAACGAAGATAAGAATCATAAAGAGCTATATAAATAGAAAATAGCATTTGATAATAGCTTTTCAAATAACGTTTACCATTTTAATCTAATAAAAAATATTACTCTTATTAATATTTTATGCTCAGTGATATGACGTGTGTGCATGCGTATATATATATGATTTCTATTAAATAATTAATCCAAACATTGTTTATTATCAAACACTCTCTTGCGTTGCAATGTATACTCTTAACGATTAACCACTAATATTTTAATAAGAGAAGACTAAATGGCTGAGGATAAAGGGCTAAATGTTTCTTCTGTTTCCATTAATATAGAGCTTTGATGACCCTGAAGTTTCATGCACAAGATTACATGCATCTTTGCGTGATTCTTTAGACTTAGATGGGTATGTAAGAAATGTGTGTAAAGGGTGATAGCTAGGCTTTTGTTAGGGAAAAATTAGCAATTAGACCCAAGAGAAGCAGCTGTTAACCTTAGCAGTAATACCCGAGGGGATAGTCACCTATCAGTGTGGGTTTTTAATTTTTATTAATTATTATGATTCTTTGCAATGATATTAACATTATAATAATTAATCATAATTAAAAAATATTAATTATATCTCCTATAAAATTATTTTTGAAATCTCATCATCTTTCATATTAATATTAGATGCTTTTTTAACGTAATATTCAAATTTCTATCATTAAAATGTCTAATATTTGAATATATTTGTACACACTTACATTTTAAATATTTTAAATCTAACGAACATTTAGCCGTGGATTGTATAACTTGAAAAACAGTAAAATTTGAACACCCTTCTTCGTAGCAATCGTCATGTAGCTGATTGTTCACAATGATATATAATGCAACGTAAGGCTTAAAACTGCATGCATGAATGGGGTTGATACGTGCATGTGTTATTGCAGGAACATTAAGTTGATGCACGTGGTTAGAGGATCGAACGGAAACGAATTGTTGTCGAAGTGGTAAATCTTGTAATGTTGAAAGCTTTCTTCTACTGCTGCTGCTGTTGCTACTCCTCCATAGCTATGATCAAGTGGAAGCTGATCTAAATAACTCTTCTGCCATGGCTTCTTCTCCGTATGTTATTTTAGTTTACCCTTTTCATTCCCCAATTAGATTAAATTGTTTATATATATACATACATACATATATATATATATATATATGTCTCTATGTTTTCAGAGTTCCTGCAACTGCCTTCGATAATAATAATATGATTGCGCCATTGACGTGTAGCTCATGTCTTTATACATTTCATGGCATCATCACCTTCTGCAGCTGTATCTTTTATCGTTATACCAATTATGGATCGACAGTAATAATGTAGAATATCTTATCATGCATACCCATAATGTTTAATTTGACTAAAAAAGATTATAATATCCATTCAATAACAAGAAATATGATTTTATTATTAATTTTGAATCCGAATGTTTAGATATTTATAACATGTTCGTAAAATATAATTAAGAGTGCCATAATCCCAAGAAAAATCATTAAGATTTAATTTTAACTTCTTAGATATTTATAATATAATTAAATTTAATAATTCATTCTTCATCTTTTATTTTTATCATATTCAATAACTCATTTAATATAAAATTTATAATCAATAAAGATATGTTTATTTACTTTTCATGTAAATATATTTGATTCAATTCATAATTATGTAATTTTGAAATAAAAATGTTTTTACACATGATATTATTTTATATTTTATAAATTTTATTTAAAATTTAGATGAATATATTTTTTATCTTAAATGGGTTTCAAAGTTATTACATAAAAAATCATATTATAAAATTCTTTCACAATGAAACTTAAAAAAAAATTTTTTAAAATTAAATTATGAAAAATCTGAATATATAAATAGCAATTTAACATAATGAATTATTTAAAAAATTATATATAAATTTAAGATAATTAAATACCGAATATTGAAAAAACATTAATTACAAAATTTTGATTGGATATATTTCTCCTTAATTGAACTTTAAAGATATTACATAGAATATCATATGAGTCTATGATGTTTAATTAGATGCTAATTGAGTTAGCTTTAACATAATTATATTGATTAAAAATGTAATTAACGTTAATAATTTGATGTGACATTGATAATATTAATCCATTAATATTGCCTTTATGGGGAAAATATAAAGCAATTAAGACTCTCTTTTAATATAAAAATAATTGTGTCAAAATAATTAATTATTATTTTTAATTACTATTTGTAATTATTAAATAATAGAAATAAACTATTCTTTTTTTTGTGCACATATGTATGTGTAAAGTGAGAGTTTATTATTAGATAAGAACAATATACTTTATGAAAATCATCTATTAATTTCATGAATCATGCTAATCAATTAATATAATATAATTAATTTTTACTATTTATTGATGTCCTTTGAAGCTTGAGAACTCATGCATCAAATGTATATCCTTATAAAATCAAATTAAATTATAAAGTTAAAATAATGATACTTCTTTTCTGAGTGGAATATTGTTTGATTGATGTAATTTTACATCCTCAAATTTTGATAAATTTCGATAAATTGTAATGATATGCTCCATAATATCTATTAAATCACTTAAAATACTTTTAATTATACCATTTCATACTTACGTAATCTTAAAATTACTGAGTTATTCTCGATTGTACAATCTCGTACATATATAGTATAATACTATGCAACATCATTCCTATATAATTTTAAAATTCTTTAATTCATTTATGTGTCCCTTCATGTAGAAGTTTATCAAAGATCGTTCCTTATCCATACTTTTTCTAACATCGACAATCACTTTCTACCTTCATCAGTGTCAAACATCATATAAGTTATTGAGTTGTTCATCTTCAACAATCAATAAACTAACATACATTCTTTAAAAAATAGTTATTTCTAAACAATCTTCATAACTATCTAACTAATTTAATTAAATTAAAAAAAATAAAAAGCTTATTAAATTAACTAATTAACATTTGATCTCATAAGTTCAATTTTCTTCATCTAAAAGTTGGTTCACTATTACATGTGATATAATATAATAATAATGATATTTTTAAATTTAAAATAAAATAAAAATTGAAGCATATAAAAGTTCTATTTAACAATGAATGACATGGTAGTTGGTTGTTAGTCGGATAACCAAAATTGTACTCTCTAACTAAAACAATAGAAATCAATAATTTAAGGTGCAATGTGTCAATTACGTGAAAATTATGGCATATAATGGACCCACCCTTACTATATTTCATACAATGTAATTATTTATTTAATTTCGATATAATTAATTTAAGAAATATTATGTATTAATATATTTATAATTTTATACGATAAATTAGATTGTTATATTCTGTAATCCCCCAGCAGCCTCTTCACTTCCTTTTCCTTCCGCTGGGTTGAGGACTTGCTTGGTTTCTCCCAAGCCCTTTGCTCTGGGTGTTCTATCTAGTCGGTCACCTTCTCTTAGGTTGTCTAGAATATTGACATGACCACTTCTCAACTTAAAGGTATGAAGAGACTCTGGCCGGTAGACGGGAAGGTTGGTGGATTATGGATGCTAATGAAGCAACACTAAGCAGGGTAGTTGTCACAGGAAGAAGATGAAGGATCCATGGGAACATATCACGTAGAGATTTTCTATTGTGAAGGGTCTACAAAAGTACCCACTAAGATCAAATCTGGCAAATTGTAGATTGCTCAGATTATGATTGTTTATTTTAATTTTTTTTTTATCACAAATTTGATAAACTTAATCGAATTTTATGATCATAATAAATATTAATTGTTAGTTATGATTTTGTTCAGAAATAAAAAAATTATTAATAAAATATAATATTTTATGAATGTTTATGATTTTATGTTGATAATTAAATTATAAATTTATATATTTATATAATCATAAATTTATAAATTATATTAAAATTAAATTATTTTTACATAAATTGACAAGATAATTCACAAGCGTGTTAAGGAGAAATCTTATGAAACTAAACGAATAAGAAATTGTTTAATTTAAACACTACTCAATTATTAAATTAATTTAGCTAAAAATTTTTTTATTAAATTAAGCTTTCCATGGCTCATAAACAACTCCATACACATCCTACCAATGATCAAAACTGAATTGCTCATATATCTATGAAAAGTATTTATGATATTCACTTATGAGATACCCAAAGCAGATGCATCCCAAATGTGCATTCTTAAGGACTTGGTTTTTCATTAGCGATATCTAAGTAGTTTCTTGCCGTCTTTACCAATTATGGGGTTCTTGCCAAGATATGATATCTGAATGCAGGTTCTGTTTATATTCCTGGCGATGATCAAAGGAGCGATGATCAAAGGAACTCCGGTAGGGTAGGGAGTTTTTGATCATGTAACAAACGAATAATTGATTTATAAAGGACAAACACGACGTAGTTTTCTCACTAACATCTCATTATACGAAATCCGTTTCTAGTGGCTGTCCTAACATATCGTTGTCGTTGTCGGCAACAGCTAGTCATAAAGATAAAAATATCCCATATCAAAAAGAAACAAACGAGAACTTGAGTTTATAAGAAAGTGAGGTTTTAAGTTTATAAAAAGGAAGACAGATCTTGAGTTTATAAGAAAGTGAGGTTTTAAGTTTATAAAAAGGAAGACTGCACACATCCTAATAGGCATGTCTTTTGAAAAGGTAATGACTCCGTGCATGACAAGCTACTCTCTACATCGGATTGTTGTATCCTATAGGATGCTCTCTCCAGTATAATTATGATATATACATTTTTAGTTATAGGCATTCGTAGCTCACAACAGACGACAGTCGAGTCAACATGCATGCTGAAAATGGTCTCTATCAGATGTCTGTCTTAATCGTAGCAACATTTTCAGAAATTTAATACACAAATTTTAGGATAACAAATAATAACATAAACAATACCTGGATTAGAATTCCGGTAGTTTATAATATGCTTTATAAAGATTTACCAGATCTTTACAAGACTAGCTCTTCTAATGAATTCGTACTTCAGCATTTAAGTATTACATGAAAAGTTTTGTTTGATAGATTGCCCACAGAATACACTAAAAAGGATACACATGCGAGACTTCAACTTCCATATTGGTCGAGTACATCTTATCATAATGCTGGATGCTTAAATTACCTTAAAACTTATAACCACTGGTAATTCACATGCGAGAGATCAAAAGTGGAACAGACACTGATGCCTCCTCACCCATGACTGGCTGGAACAAGTCTAGCTCCCCGTAACGCTCCAGAACTCGCATCCTGCAATCTTCTGCGGCCATCAGTCCTGTGGAGAACGCACCATGCACCGACCCTGGGTAGCTTATACTTGTTGCCTCCCCTGCGAAAAATATGTTATCCACTGGAATCCTAAGCCTCTCATACAGATCATGGGGTTTGCCTACTGTATCGTAGCTGTAGGAACCAAGTGAGTTAACATCTGAGCTCCATCGAGAAACAAGATGCTGAATCTGCACATAAAAATTAAACATGACAGTTTTAAAACGACCATGGGAACACCCAAAAATATTATATAAGTTCAAAAAATATATAGATGAAACCAAAATCAAAATTTGTTGTACCGGATCAGAGGCATCAGGTAGAATTTTCTTGAGCTGAACAAAAGCAAAACTGGCAGCAGCTTCATCAGACATTTTCTCTAGGTCCTTGGCAAGCTGTCCAGCAGGCATATAAACAAGAACCGAATGACCAGTAGCCTTGTGAAGATTTAGAAAGTAGCTACAACCATATGATGTCTCGGCAACCACGCCAAGAAACTCCACATTTGGCCAAAACACCTTGTCAAAGTGCAACACAATCTTATTTTCAATTCCCACTCCAAGATCCTTAATGGCTTCTTCTTTCCAATCTGGAAGTCTAGGTTCAAATGTTATCGCCCCTGATTTGAGAACTCCAAGAGGAACAGTAACAACGACCGCATCAGCTGCGAATGTCCCACCACCTTCAGTTGTGACCTTCACGCCATTATAACGCCTAACAATTTTTGTTACCCTAAAAAAAGAGAACATGGATTAAGATTACCAAGTAATTAGCTATACCACGCCGCAATAGAAATACATGTATGGAGGACCATGTTCAGTACACCTGCCAACATCTAAGCATATAGAGGATGAGAAAAGATGAAAATTTTTGCACTCCAACTCGCGTAATTTTAAATTGGTATGCGTTGTTTAAAATATTAGAACATCAGAAGTGGAAAGCAAATACGAACTGGTGCCTAGTGGACTTCAAAAGTTTCCACCCAATAAGAAAATGTTACTGAGGGATATACAATATGTAATACCTGTGGTTCAGCCGGATATCAAGTCCTTTGGCAAGAGTGTTTATAACAGGAAGATAACCCCTGACCATAAGCCCATGCCCACCAGGAAGAAGTTCTTCCTGCAATAGCCATAGCATTTGTCAGTAATTAGCCAAAAAATTACTCTACTAATAGCTGTGCTATGCCCCTGTACCATGAAAGATAGATCTAAAGCCCCATGACTTGAAAAATAAATTCCCTATATATCATAAAGCAAAATGAAATGGAACACATAATATCAGCTGGCATGCAGCGGATTCTTAAGTATTTTCCACGAACCTTGAACAACATAAATATCCATTAAGCTTTAACATTAAGTTACATTAGAAAAAGAAAAAAGAAAAGAAAAAAACAAAGAAATAAGGTTTCATAACCTAGAAATCAAGAAAACTTTTACGGGTGTGCAACAATAAAAATATTAATACTCTACCACAAATAGTAAGTACCAATTCAGCCTTCATTATCAATAAAATAAATCTATTCCATTTTTTACTGGTGGGACCATCTCAGCAAGACGATGAATTCTTCTGTCTAACAAGTTTATTTTAAAGTTCAAAATATCAACTATATTTGCACAAAAAAACAAAGAAAATGTAAAGAACACAAGAAAATGCTAAAAACTCGATAAACCAACTTGACAAAATTATACCATTTCATCTCAATAAATTCAGTTTTGATAATCCTCCTGATCAGTAAGATTGAGAATAAAAGCATATTTAAGGTTTGAAATTTTTAGCCAGATCAATTGAATCAGCCTACTCTCAGACATCTGTCAGAAAAGAATTCCTCGATGAAAGGAAAATGATGAAAATGTAGACTTTGGGTTTAATTGGATATGGGATCAGTATTTGAATCCTCTCACCCACCAACCCCCCTACCACCATGCCAGATGGCTTGCCATAAAAACAAGAATCAATATATTTGAATATCATTACAGTTTAATAAAAACTTATGAAACTTGGACAGCAAAGCTTAAATATAATTTTAAAGTTCCCAAGGAACTACTTAATAAAAGTCAACACACTGCTGTCCAAAATGCCCAAGTCCATCAATATTATAACGTATTGTTAATTCCTAACGGGCCCTAGGAAATACGGGAGAGTGTTATCAAGCCCGAAGGAATTATAATAAACCTAAACTAAACAACTAACAGAACTTGATCAGGTTAGCAGGTTTGCCCAGACTTTATAAAAGATTAAGTTGAGCATGTACCATCATGCTTGCACAAGTAAAATAAATTTAAGCCTGACCATGCCATTAGCAACATTGATGGATTTACATATTATACTATGAACCATTTAATTGCCTAGCACCTAAATGATGTGGGATAATTCATGAACATTCCATCCCTATTATTACATTATTAGCCAGTTAGTTGTCTTATTATGACTACCAGATATCAGACAACCCATATTATCATCCATGAAAGAGCAAAGGATTTCTACAACTCAAAAAGTATTGCCATGCAACTACCTGATCCCAACACTTCAGAGAAATGGTTTCAGCATCAGCAGCAAACCATCCTTCCATTCTGCACAAGTACCACTGAAGAACCTTATGAGCAAGTCCCTCCAACCTGCCAATTAAATGCAATATCACCCAATAATATTATCATAATGTAGATTTCATGAGAACCTATGAAACAGATATATGAAAGACTTATCAAACCTTAGCTCTGGTCTTCTTTCAAAAACTATAGAAAAAGCATTGAATATGGACATGTCTTCACTATATTCATGTCTTACTTTTTCAGTCTGCATTCAAGGACATTATAAAAACTTAGAACTGCCAACAATTTCTTGTGAACTACGTATATAAGATTCAGCAAAATTTCACAAAGTACAAAAAGCATGCAAACAATCACTTTTGACCTTACAAAAAACACTAGAGAAACGATAAGAAAGTGAAAAGGATGATTTCTTTAAATCGTGCATAAAAAATTGTTGATTGAGGTTAGAACTTCTAAAATTATTTAAAATGATTTGATTTTTTAATTTTTCTAAAATTTTTTTACAAAATTTTTTTGGAAAAAATGTCTATTTACCTTTTTTTTTTTTTTAAGTACTATGTCTGAATAGCAGCTTTAATAAAAAAATAATAATAATAAAGATGGGGAAGCACATTTCTGTACTACAACACCAAACGGAGCCTTAGTCCAAGGAATGATAAAAACCATACTTTGGGAGAAATAAAAATAAAATAAGAAAGCAAATAAAAAAAATGAGAAGGAACAGAGAAGACTTGCCTCTTTTAGAATGACCTCAAAAGTTTCACCAACCTTGGACACCAATTCTTGAGGAACCTGTTTCCCATCCATATCAAAGAGTGCATAGCTATAAAAACATTAACAAGTAAAGAAAATAAAGCATCAGCACTGTGATCTACTGATTTTGAAGCGTTAAAAGTAAAGGCCCGAAAACATCACAGCCTTTGTCTACGCTATCAAGGTCACAATTTTGTGCACATCATGTTTTAAAGTGCAAAACATATTGATGCTAAGGATAAAACTAGATGAATCAATGGTATTGATTATGATTTTAAACCTCAACATTAAGTTTTTAGCCCAAAAGAAGAACAGCTTAACAATAAAGATATTTTTAAAAAATTAAGTTTGGATGCTATAAAAATATAGGATGAAGATGCAGTTTTCACATGGAGCTCTTTGGCATATTTAATGTCACATATTAGAGAAGGTTAATTTCCCTTTATGTTCAAATGCTTATCAACCTTACCAGAGAGACAAGCCTTCTCACGATACAATTCATAACTATTATGACTAACACAGAATATAAATATGGAATTTATGTTCAATTCCTTGTAAGTATGCTGCATCAGAAACTGAATTTTTGAACAACTCTCGTTCAGATCACAACATCAGAAACCACAGAATAAAGCAAACTTTGAATTTCACCTTTCAAGATCATGATCATACAGAACTGAATTATCACCACTAGTACGGTATAAGGGTAATCCCAGCCTGCCTATCAATGGAGCCAAGGGGTTCTCTTGACATACACCATGCAACCTGAAAATGATCAATAATTAACACACTTAACACAAGCAATTTAAAAAGAAAAATACAACAACAAAGAATGATTAGCAAAAATAAAGAATGAATCAAAAATTTAAACGGAGTTTACCATGAAGCACCCAAGTCGACAGGAAAACCAAATGAGTAATTGGTGTGAACTCGACCACCAATTCTGTCACGAGATTCCAACAGTACAACCTGACAAAAAAAATATCAAATAAGAACTGTGCAACCTTATTTTGGCACCTTAAATATCAGGCAAGCATGATCTACTAAATGCAAAACATCCATAAATAATGTATTATGAACAACTGTTTCAACGTCAATAAACAAAAGAATATGCACGTTGAAATGCCACAGAAACAGATAGAAGAGTAAAGTGTTGAACAATCTTATAAGAATGAACAAATCCTTACGCATGATGGATATGATAAACCCATTGAAACAACACAAACAATCTTGATAGCAATTAGATGTGACACTCAAGGCCATAAACAGTGACAAATGATGTTTCCCATGGTTTAATCTAACACAATAAATGTAGTTACTGAATCATCAAAGGATGCTATTTGAGCAAACCTCCTGCTAACTTGGGTGAGCATTCAAATATCTATCCTACATCCATTCATCAAGGTGCTCCTAATGGGTTGAGGTTAACCTGAAATGAAGCATCATGAAGGGCCCGAGCAGCTGCAATGCCAGACATACCACCACCTATCACGATCACTGATTGAGAGGCAGTTTCCCTTCTTCCAGCATCTGAAGAACAAAGACCTGGGTGTTCCCACACATAAAATTGCAAAAATCACATCAGTTCTTGTTATCTAGTAAATCAAATTGAAACAAAAGTTCAAACACATTTTTATTTATACTACTATACCATTGTAAAGAAAAAGGCAAACCAAAAATATAAATTTAAGTTTCAAATTAAAAGATCCTAAGAATTCCTACAAAAGTATACGGTATTGATGCTATCATTTAAAAAGAATTGCGACTAAAAAGCAAAATTCCATAAGCATATTAAGTATCAATAATATTAAAATCAACTAAAGCTCGATTCAAGTCGATTTGTTTTCTTCTGTCTTAACAATTCACATAAATTTCCATTCAATAAAATTATGAACATCTTCAAAGTAATTTAGTTTTTTGTATATATCTTTTTATCTTAAAATAATTAAGTCATGATCTAAGCTCATAAAACAAGACCATCCCAATCTATATTATGAACTCAAAATAAATAAATAAAAGCAATAATTGAGCCACCGACAAGTTAAATTAACCAAAAAGAGCAGGTAATGAGATAGGACGGACCTCTACGGAGCTGAGGACGATTACTCCTGAATCCAGAATCCATAATTCGAGAACAATCGGCGGTTGGGGATACAAATATTAGAATTTAAATTACTGATAATTGACGATGATCGTGTTAACAATAAGGAATCTATTGTTTTAATATGATCAGAATAAAAGATAGATGGATGCAATTGAGGAGAATAATGAAGAAAAAATATCAACAATTGCGTCAAGAAATGGTTAGAATTTGATGACAGAAAATAGTGACCCAGTTTTCCCAACCAGTTCATGCAGAGAATCTTCTGTTTTTCCCAATTCTACCCCTCGTATCACTTCCAATTCACAAAAACAACCAACTGAACTCCCTCTTGATCCTTTAATGTCCTTAATTATCCTGCAAAAAACTGTTTGGGTGAAATCTCCTTCCGATCTAAAAGGCAAGCAGAGATCTCAAAATTTCTAGAGAAACCCAAAATCCCGATGAACAGAGAAGTGAACAACAGTTTCTAGGAAAAAAGACGGAGCTGTCTTTTGGTGAAATTAGACTTTCTCTGGTTGGGCAACCCATTTATAGAGTCCTTGGGGCCATACGTGCCCCATCGTCGGTAATCGCTTAGATGTACAATTTTCATCTACTCGCCATCATTTGCTTGACACGTTTCCTCCAATTTTAATTTTTAATGCGTGTCGGGAGAGTTGTAAGGTTGGACCCAATGGCTGCGTCTGGTTGTAAAAAGTTATTAAAAGTACGAGCCGGAATAGCTTCTTTGGTTAGTCGGATGTTGACGCCAAACCAAAACATAATATAATATTTCAACGTTTCAAATATGATGAATTCTAATTGGTTAGATTAAAAGTAAAAATACTTTTTATTATTTTTAATTATATTTACATTTATTTTTTAAAAAATTTATTTTCAAAAATTAAGATTTTACTTTTATACAATAATCAAAAGTACAATTTATTTAGTCATTGATAATTTAAAAAATTATTTTGATTTATTTATAATTCATACAGTTGATAAAAAAAATAGAAAAGTATAAATAATATAATAATTTTAAATTAATTTTCATCAAAAGTCAATATTAATTTTTAACTTAGAAAGTTAGTTAACAAAATAAATGCAAAAAAATAAAAAAAATCACCTAACTTTTTTATATTCTTTTATTAATTATTATATATAAATAATTTAAGATTGAAAATTATATAACAAATAATAATTTTTCTTTTTAAAAATTATAAAAAAATTTAATAATAAATCAAAATTTTAAAATATTAAACCTCTTATTGTTTTAATAAAATATTTCCTATATTTCTTTTTCAAAAATATGAAATAAATCGTTTTTAATTTCAAATTAATATGTTATTTGTCTAAATTCAATATTTTTATTTTTTAGTTTTTTATTTATTTTGAAATTATGATATGAAATATTAATAAAAATTAATGGAAAATAATAAATAAATAAAAAAGAAAAGGGATATTCCTAGATTTAAATTAATCTCGTGAAATTAATGTTTAAAGTGAGGGCAATTAAGTCATTACATTATTTTTAAATTTTTCGTTTTTTATTAGTACAAAATTTAATTCAAATATTGCTAATTATTATATTTAATTAAAATTTAAAAATAAAAATAATATTTTTTAAATATTTAACATAATTATTTTAACTAAACTGATCCTACTGAAAGCTTCAGCTTCAGCTTTTTTACATCAACAGTTCTTAAATATCTGAAGACCAAGCCACTGCTTGTTTCAATTCTAAAGCATGTACATAGATCAATCTACTCATGCTTCTTCCCTTTGAGCTTTCCCTTGGGGATCTTACTGAGGAGTCCGGAATCCAACTTCCTGTAGTGACCTTGTAGGTGTTGAAGTAACTTGTACACAAAGTCATCTACTTGATCTTCATACCTCTCATACAGCACCGGCAAGGTGTGTGCACCCACAAAACCTGGCGAAAATGACAGGTTTCAGAATTAGGTTTCTCAGATTATATGGTTGTATTCATTTTACCAAGAACATGTTAGTCTCCCCCAAGCTTCATAATTTGCTTATCAGGAAATGCATTCTAACTGTAAGAAACTGAAGCCTATTCAGTACCTCATTTGTCATGATTTACATCTTAATCGCACCTAAGCAGGGCCAGACCGATATCATCCATCGACTAGAAAGTTCAAACATATAATTTTCGAAATAATCAAAGGATGATATGCGTGTGTGTTTGGAGAGAAAGAATCCAAAACAAGATCAAGTTAGTATACTCACCAACGTACAGAACGGTTAGAAAATTACACCAGCTTCCGATGACGGCCGCAGCCCACAAGGATGCTACAACCTGAAAGGATTTCTCATTAATAGTTGCAAGAAACAAATCTCACCGCATATGCAAAGTCAGCAAGCATTTCAATTGTAATCCATTCGATTATGACACCTGCCTGGACTTGATTGTTCAGTTCCATGTAGCTTGGAAGAAGTTCATCATGGTAACACGTTGATTCATTACGTCAAAGCTTTTTAAAAAAGTATGTTAGCAAAAAGAAGTTCCAAACATACCACGAGAAATTGTTTCAGATTTCCTCCACATGATACATCCTGAAGGAACAGTAGAGCACGGTTAGCCTCAACCCCAATTGCTTTGCCAATATTGACAAATATTTCTTCTGGTAGAACAAGGCGGGGGACCCTCGACGAAGACCTGCCCCAACACGAATTCAGCATTTCAGAGCAAGAATACAGAGCTGTTATACATTAGAGTTCCAAACTTAAGACACGGAAAACAAAAAAAAAAAAAAACACACGGTTTCTTTCTTACTTGCCTGTTAAATAATCCTGAAGCATTTGTCCACAGAAATTGAGCAAGCATGCCAAGAACCAGAGCAAAACATAAGAGAGTCAGGAAATGGTAATTGAGCCATTCAAATAGTACCCAGATGAATGTGGCACCAACTAGTACGCTGGCTGAAATCTTTTTATTCCTCCATAAGAGAACATCAGCAGCTATAAGATTTGGATTAGAACAAGAAGTGAGGTAAATTATAAAGTGTTCAAAGTGATTTGATTTAACGACAGAGGTCAGAAAGGAAAAGGAATCCTACACTTTCCACCTCCAAGAAGATGATGAAGTGGTTTCTGACGTCCAAAGAGACGGTTGAAACGGGAAGTTACCGAACTCGTCTCTTCCTCGAAAAATGACACAGATTTCTGCTTCGGAACACTGTCAGCAAGGGTTTCTACAATGTTGTTAAAAACCGTCTCTGCTGTAATTTTCTCACCCATAGCTGCTGCAATCTAAGAAACAAGCAAGAATTATTCTGAGAAAAATATTACCCAAAAAGAAACCCAGAATTGAAAGACAAGCAAACACTAGGATTCGAGAAAGTTAAAGACTTTTGGGTTGAAACCACGAGAGGATTGCAGAAAAGTACAGTAAAGACCATAATAAAGATCATACAAAAAGGCAAAACCCTGTAAAAGAGGTTCAAAGCGGATTTTTGACACTCGTTGACTCAACTCTACTTGGAACAAAACCCACTTACCTTTTTTCCCAAAATTTTCTCTATCTAAACTGATTTTCCCTTTGAAATCCTTCCAATACATCAAACACGAAAACTATCTTCAATCCAATTACTGAATTTTACTAAATTCAATCAGAGGATAGATTTTCCCCCAACAAAAATTTCCAACTTTTGGGCAATAATTGGGCAATTAAACACTAAAAATAACCCGTAAATTGTTTATCAGTGACTCGCACATTGTTCACGATCATCAAAGAAACAAGATGAACAAAAGGAACCATATCAACTTAAAAACAGTGAAAAAACTAACAACGGGGGAAGAGCAGTACCTGAGATGGAGATACCGGTGAAGGAACAGAGGATTTGGGTCGTGGGTCCGAATGGCTAAAGGTTTTCTGTTGGGTGACAGAGACCAAGAAAAGCAGCGAACAGTAGTGAGAGTCTTAGCCGAAAATATCACAGTCCGCACAACTAGGAAAGGATTGGTAATGGAATTATTGGAGTGAGGCGGTGCGGGACACTCTCTTCAGCTTGTCCTAATTACGGCAAACCATAAATTATATTAATAAATTTTAATTATTTAAAGTTTAATTATTGATTATAAATTAAATAGATATTCATTTAACATTATATATTTTATAAATTTCATTTTAAGGATAATTTGCATGAAATTTCTACTATTTATTAAATAATTATGACAAGATCAATAATTTTATGAGCTCGAGTATAATTAATTTTTATTTCAAATATCTTAGTAAAATATGATATTTAAGTTTAAATCAGATAAATTTTAATATAATTTTGATTTATGGTATAAGATTATAAATTTATTATACTAAGTAGTATGTATTAATTTGTATTAAGTGTTAAATATTTATTTATTTTATACTATATAATTATATAATTACGGGTAATTATTAATATATAAATAATAATAAATGAAAATTTGATGTTTAATAAAAATTTATATAAATATATAATTTAATAATTTTAAATAATAAATTTAGATGGTAACCGGAGCTAAAAATCTGGAATAAAAATCTTAGGTGAATCGAATGGTGTTCGCTGTTAAATAGGTGGCGTTAGAATTTAATGTGATTTGAACTTAACGAGACATCTAACTAACTCACGCGCGACACGTGACGCCAAATCTTCCCTTCAAAGATGTAAGTGGTTATATCTCATCTAAATGGAGCATTTTTAAATACTTTAATAAAATATAGTTATTTTAATAATAATTAAATATTGTAATAAAATTAAAGAAATAGTTTGGTCCGCACAATTAAATCCATTTTCAATTTTTATTTGATACCGAATATACAAATATGTATTTAGTATTTTAAATAATAATTTACTAATATGAATTTAATTTTTAAAGAAATATCTTTTCTTTTTTAAACAACTATGGGCCTGATTTGGGCTTTTGGTGGTGTGGTTCAATTGGCCCATTTTCATCCCATGGCTTCTTCAAGTTGGTGGGCTGTATGTACCATTCATACTGTCTGATAATAATTTGACCAGATGATTAAAGAGCTGTTTAAAATTATTTTTTAAAAAAAAAATATTTAGTTTTTTTATAATTTTTAAAAATAATGTATGTTTTTAAAATTTACAAAAATAATATTTTAAAAATATCATATAGGTTAATTTTAAGTTTGTTTTAATTTGTAAAAAAAATCATTTAAAATAAAAAGA
>CANYBF010198636.1:0-13985 GCA_948192965.1 Dalechampia spathulata
TGCTGGCAAGATTACTGAAAAGATATAGGGACCGGTGCTTTCGTATGCAGTTTATTGAGCCAGAACATATAAATCTTAATCTTTGTTATTTGTTCTTTACTATTGACATGACGTTTGATATCATTCAAACTTCATTAATCCTCTCATATTTCATGAATAAAATAAATAATACCATATGAATCTCCGTTTAATTCTAATTGTATTATGATTATATCTTATCCTTCATATTGAATTGAAGTTGAAGATTTGAAAAACATGATACATCGACATCCATGACATAAGAAGATCTTAACCGGATTAAACGAAATGGTTCATATACGGAAAGAAAATCAGCCAGTGAAATCAGGGTGATTGCAATGGCGTATCGCAGCTGAATCAACCTGCATCTTCTGTAGAAAAGTTATTCGGACGGTTCTTCAAGAATTGTTCAGCATTTCTGAGATTCTTTAACTTTTATGGAAACAAAATCTTGCCTCGACTTTTAGGCACAAAAGCAACAACAGTATCTTCAAAATCCACGCCTTGAATAATTTCACATCATCAAATCATTAGTTATACCAAAATTCACTTCCATGGGCTGCAAATTGATTGAAGTTTTGCTGGAGCAAGTCGAAGAAAAAGGGTAAGATTTTTATAAGCTGTGAATATTTCGAGAATATATAGTCTCGTATATATGAATTATAAACGAAAATCTAAATATATGTACTGCCTTCATGAACCCATAAACTCAATGGTCATAAATCTTGCATCTCCTTCCATTTCTTGAAAGCAACCATACACATTTGGCTATATATTATAATTAAATGTAGATTATTAAAGAAAGTAGAGTAAAGAAAGATCTTACTAAAGGGAAAACCTTGTTTTAGTGAATGAATACCAAGTTGGATGACAAGGGTGACTTCATTGGGAGTGGGCAATTCTCAAAGTGAAACACAAGTATTAGAGAGTCTAATATTGGTAATTTAGACTATTCTTTTTGAGTGAAGTCATTCAATATCCTACCATTATTAATTAAACTATAAGCTAACTTAGATTTGCATCACAAGCTATTGTGAGCTTTTAAAGTATTTCATCCAAGAGAAAGGATTAGATTTTAATTATATTTTAATCTGGAGAAGATTGATGAACAATATAAAAGAAGAGATTCTTTCTCTTATAAATTAGAAGTTGACTCTAAAAAGTCTCTCACTTTAATAAATAATCACCTAGTAACGGGTTTATTAGTAATGTTGTAGCTAACCACTGTAAAAGAATACGTTATTGAATAAATCCAGAAAAAGCCGAAAAGGACAGGCAATAGGAGATAACAAAGGATATAATCTTATTACTTTAAATAAAAACCAGATGAACTATGATAATTGTATAAGGTAATAATTTCATATACTTTTCAACCATCCAGTTGTTACCACACATTAAGGATGAACTATGACACCGAATTGCATTCTTCACCTAAAAAAGAAAGATCCTATTTTATTTCATGAAAACTTCATGTCTTTTCCATTTCCTTTCTTTTCTCATTTTTTCATGAATGAAAACGCTATAATGTTATTTCCCTTCTCTTAAATTTCTTAGCATCAAATAAATGGCTAATCAAAACTAGTTTTTTATTTATTTATAAATATTTTAAATTAATAAATATAATTTTCAAATATTTAATGAAATATATATTTTTAAAATTTTTATACACCAAATCAACCAATCATTTAAATTTAAAAAGTAACATATTTAAAGTAGTATTGAAATGTATTATTTATATAATTAAATTATATATTATAATAAATAAATGAATGTTACATGCAAATGAATAAATGAAAATGGGTTATGAGAAAAAAAAGAGAGTGAATATGTCACGATTACAGTGGAGTGGTTAAACAATGATGTCATAAAGTGACAAAGCTCGACCTTTTCACGGAATTGTAGGAGATCATGTTAGAAGCAAAAAAAGAAAAAAAAAATTTTTAATTTGGTACTCATCACTTTTAACCATGATTAGTTAATCATTTAAAGCCATAATTATTTTTAATATTGTGGGTGTAATGCATACATTCTCTTACCATTTCATGCGTGGATTTGAAGGAATAGTAGAGAAGCAAGAAAGCTTTTAGAATTCCAAGAATTTATGGACAAATCTTGAAAACCCATATCATAATTCATCATAAAATTCAAGAATTGCCTCATAATATTATTGGAAGAAAGCAATAAGAGAATTAAAATGAATTCACTTACAAAAGAGATGATAGATAATTAATTACCATGATCCCATGCAGAAAGACGGGTTCTTGGTTCTTGAACTTTCCAAGCAGCTTCGACCTCTAGTCAAGAAATTAGAAAGCAAATCAAGAAACAAATATAATGCAAAACCCCAACATATATAAAAATGGATCAAACATAACAAAATCCTGAAATTGCCATGTTCTCCCACAGCTTTCTTGAGCTTCCATGGCAATTCTTGTTTGTCTGTTGTAAAGATTCAAGAAAGCACTTAAAGAAAAGAAAGTTCAAGAAAGCTGTGGAATAGCATGACCAGGACTTGGGGAAAAAAACATATTTTCTACATTAGTTCTCTAATTTGCACTAGAAATTAACTATAGAGAGATATTAGAAAAAGATAAGAATAAATTAGAGAAAGAAAGAAGAGAAGTAGATAATGAAGAACAATCACATGGACCACTCTACCACATACATATACATACATACATACATATATATATATATAACTAACCAACCTTGGCAAGCAGAGCAGCTTTATAGACAAGGATGTGAGTAGGGTTCACTTCGCTCACATTCACAACACCGCATTTTACTCTCCAAAACGCATACTTTTTACCGGTGAATTAAGAGAATTACATGTTCTCCACCAATATACAAGATGCTCCGTCCAATCACATGTTCTAACAGTTTAAATTTTTGATTGATTAATTAATTATTTGAGCACAATAACGCATACGAATAGAGCCCATCACTATATATTTTTATTATTTGAATCAATCAAAATTTTAAAATTGTTACTCAAGATCCAATTGGGTGTTTTTTACCATATAACAACATAAATACATCGTTTAAACGTCAAAGCAGTTAGTTTCACATATGGCATGTGACTCAACAAAGATAAAAGTATTTTATTTTGGAAAAAAATAATAATTAAGATCTACCTTAATAAACAAAAGAGATTAAATCAAAGAAATGTAAAGCAAAGGGGATATTTTCTTATATTCAAAAAGAAAAGAAAAACAAAAACAAATTATGGCTCAGAAAATTGTCAAAAAAGAAAAGAAAGAAATTAGTTGAAAAGGAATTTACAAGAGAACCCCATCCCATATATCACATGGTGGCATGTGATAAGATTTCCCTTTTTTAAAATGTATTGGTAACTAAAAGGTATGGGTTGTTTATGGTCCCCTACCGTTATGTTCTTTCTATATAAATCCTTATTTCAATTCATGCTTTCATCATTGTAATTGTCCACACACATATGTTACCATTCAATTGATATTATTAATTTTTGTATGATTTAATTGATTTTTGGAATGTATAGAAGGGTAATACTATTTTATTTTATTTTAGAAAATAATTTCCTTTTTAATCTATCTAAGAAAGCAAGGAAAATTTCTAACAAAAATAGAAATGAAAACAAAGCAAGGCAACAAAAAATGTGTATGATTTTGGGTAATGAAGGGGATGAGATGATAAGGGTAGTGAGATATAGTGGCAAATGGTACAAAGTTAATTATTGATAGAATTTTGTTATGCTATTTTAGCCTAAACATATATGTATATGATATAATTAACATCTTGATGTGTGTGGTCCTCCTCATTAATAATTCAAGGCTTCCTTACCTTTCTATAACATGCTTGAGCATGCACCAACATACATGCATAAATATAACTAATCATATGTAATTATAAAAAATTATGCAATATGATTATAATTATAAAAATATTGTAATTATATTACAATAATGATGATAGTTTCCAAATAAATATAGTCATAATTTTTATAAAAATGATTAAATGTGTCACAATTACATATGTGTAAAATATAACGTACCTAATTGATAGGATATTTTTCATATCAACTATATATCTATATGGAAGAGTTAAGGTAATTTTTGTATAAATAAATGGAAAATTTACTTATTTGATGTGAATGAAAAATAAATTTTCATTTTGATGTGCTTTGTGGGTTGGCCATCAGCCAGCGGCTAGATGACGTGACACAAGCAATGCTAACGTGAAGAGGGGAAAAAGTTGACCGTCAGTTTAACTGGCGATCACATGTCAAAACACCATATTAAATAATAAAAAATAATATATAATGATTAAAAAATTAATAATTATTAATAATATTATATAAGAATAATAATAATAATAATTACTAATAATAATAATAATAATAATATTATTATTATTATAAATTTAATTATAATAATAATATATCATAATAATAATTATAATTAATACTAATAGCAATATTAATTTTTCATATAAATAATATATACAAATAATTATTTTAAAAATAATATTTACTATATTTACATTTATAAAATAATAACGATTGTAATCCACATATTACCTATAAATAATAATAACAACACTCATACTAATAATAAAAACACTACAAAATATTTATTAATAATATTAATTATCGTTAATAAATGATTATTAAAACTACTAATAATGCATAAATCATAATAGTTATTTTAATTCATAATAATTATATAATAATATTATTATAATATTATAATATTTCATATAATATTATTATATTATATTATAAATAATTATTAATTTTTTAATCATTATATATTATTTTTATTATTTAATAAGATGATTTGACATGTGATCATCAGTCAAATCCGTAACTAACTTTTGCCCCCTCCACATCAGTATCTTCTATGCCATGTCATCTGACTATTGGTTAAACTGGCGATCAACTCACAAAACACATCAAAATGGGAATTTCTTTTTCATTCACACCAAATAGGTAAATTTCCCGTTTATTCATGTCAAGTCTGGAAGACTTACCAAGGATTCAAACTAATATGAATAAAATAAACTTTAAATGGATAGTTATATCTTAAATTTTATTCAAGATTTGATTACTTTATTTTGATGATCATAATTTTAAATTTTAAAATACCCGTTGATGTCTGACTATTAATATATCGACTCTATATAAGAATAGGATTTATCATAATTTATGAAGGTATGACATCATATATAATATTTGATTATTATTTAATAATTTAAGTTTTTTCTTGTATAAATCTAATTCATTATTTAAATTTATAAATTTATAAATTTATAAATAATATAATAATATATATTAATCTTTATTAAACATTATCTGTATATTAATTTTATATTAATTATTGTGTTACTATTTATTATTATTATTATATATATAATTATTAATATATATATAATATTTAATAAAAATTGATATATTTTATATGTTATAAGGGTAAATTAGTTTCGATGCATTGACCTCATATATCTCATTTAAATATACTAATTGAACAAAATTAGTGAGGGGGTAATATGCTACTAAAAACGTAAAAACTACCACTAAAAATTTAAAATGAAGATAAAAAGTTTATAACAGTCTGTCATAATAGAATACACCTTCCTAAAGGTCTACCGTAACCAGAAAAAGTAATTAGTTATTAGTTATAAAAACACATTTTAATGAAGGTACAGTTTTTTTGTTTTATAAATTGTTCATGTAATTTTTATGAATTATGAGCGTGCCAGAAAATTTAAGTGTCTTTAAACTATTATATCTTTTCACTCCTAATAAGTAATTATGGATTCTATTTGCTTATAATAGAGAATTAAGCTCAAGAATAAAGATAATGCTAAAAAACACATATCTAGAGATAATGAAAATTAAAGTAAAGATTGTGTAAAAAAACATAAATGCTAGAATATTATTATCAAGAGTGATTTTCTTTGATGAATGATTACTATGTGGTCATTATCTTTACTTTCTATTTATACCATCATTCCTTCTTCCTTAAATTAATAGCTGTTATGTTTAAAATCTTTCTCAATATCAACTCTACCATTTCCTCAACTGGCACATCACTACATTTTTCCTTTTGAATTTTTCTTTACTAGATATTATATTAATATATACCTAGTTCACTTAATTAATTAATATTACTTAATTTAATTAACTTTAGGTTATAAAAATAATTTTATTTTTAGTGTAAACAAATGCCCCCATGAGATGGTTTATATATAAATCAATCTTATAAGTACTAAAAAGAAATGATGGTTATAGTCTATCATATCCACTTTAACTATTATTATTTTAATTGCAGTCGTAAGAATGTTAAGTCACATTTTTAGATTATAACAATTAAATTATTGTAATAATAATTAATTAAATGAGATTAATAGTTAATAAATGTTACGTATAGTGTCAAGATGTACGGAGGTGAAGTTGAATAAAATTATTAAATTAGAATTATGAATTAGGTTAAAATAGATTAAGATAGAAATTTTAGGTGATAAATAAATTGAAATGTAAAGAATTAAATGAATCTACATTGGTATTATTATATTTGTTATTTATATATGCCTAGATGCATTTAAATAATCATTGTTATTATGCAAGAATTGAATGACATACATGTTAAAAGTTAATTATGTTATGAGTTAGTGATTGATCAAGTATAACTATGAATCATATATTGAAATCCATTAAGGTCTATGTTAGAAAAGCAAATCTATATGAATATATATAAGAAATAATGTGTTAAGTGGATTGAGAGTAGTTTAGGAATATAAATTATTGAAAGTGAATGTGAATTTAAATGTGGAGTTAACAAAATTTAGATATGTTGATTAAATATGTTAAGATTAGACTAAGTAGGATGTGAGGAAAGGTGAGTGTGGTAAGAATAATTAAAAGAAAAAAAATAAGATTTACCACCTTGAAGGAGTTGAAGAACGAACAACTTGGTTGAGGTAGTAAGTTGAGTTGGAAGGGTATATGGGTCATCATATGGAGCTTATGATCTAATTTAGTTAATCTTGCCTATACTCTTTAGAACTGATGCACTTAAGCTTTAGTGAGAGGTTTAGGATGGTTGCAATGGGTGGTCGTCTATAGTTTGGTTATCCTAGGAGTGAGTTATAGAGGTGAAGGTTATGCAGCTCTATTATAACAAAGGTAAGTAAGGTTTAAATGTATTGTGATGGTGGTTTAAACACCTATACATGATAATTAATTGAATGCTAACATGAAACCTTAAAAGAGGTATGTATGCATGATATGTACGCTTGGAAATTAGTTTACTGTGTATGTGTTATTGCGTGTTAACCATGGCAAGAAATTAGGATTGAAATAAGGTTAGTTAGCTAATCTATAGGTTGTTGGTTAACTTGTTTTGACATGTTGATGAGACTAAAATTCTTATATGGATAAATAATCTTATTATATAGAATATTATGCTTTTATGTTGGTAACGCTGCACTCCCTTCTCGGCATGCTTAGAATAAGTGTTAATGTATATGGTTAGCTTAGGATAAAGTTGGAAAAGAGATGATTTGGGAGTTAGAAATGTATTCTTTATATGTTAGAAACTTAAATGTTGTATGTACAATTAAAATCAAAAGTGATTGGACCATAATTTCTCTATAGAATCAAAGTCAGAAAAGCATTAAATACCTTGATGTTAAGATAAGAATATCATAGAATTAACTTGCTAAGATCTTAAACTTTAAACAACTCTAAAATTTGGCTCTCATCACACTTAGAGTGGTAATTGATTATGGTTAGGGATATGCCATATCTTGAGGTAGAATTATGCATCAAAGTCTGGTTAGTAAGTTGTAAGTGTTATTACTCTATCTGAAATTATTATATGGACACTAATTAAGCACTAGAATATATATACATTGAGCCTGTCAAAAATTTGACTCTTTTATGGATATAAGAGCTCTGATTGTAGTTGGTTCAACCCCCAACCCATTTATATTCCTGATTGAATACGCTTGATAATGCTTTAAACAATTAGTTAAAAATTTCATATTTATAGATAAACTATGGAAGCTCAACCATAACTAAACGTGTGTGTTTGTCCTATTAATAATTAATGTTTGTGTGTGGAGGTAATGAATTGTGTATAATAGAGTAAATAACTCATAAAGTTTGAGTAAATTGGGATCACATGTCCCTAAAAAAGAAATCTTAATTTTATTAAATCTAGACCCATATAAACTTTGCTCCATTGGACTTAATTACACCATGAATTCTATACACATAAGGGCAACCTTAAGTAAATAATTATTAGAATCTAACGAGTGAGGCTGATGCATATAACCATTAATTCATGATGGAGGATTGATTCTTGGTTTTTCAATATCCTTACAATAGAGCACTTAAGCCAACCTCATTGAATGGCTATTTTTCTTCACTTGGTAATTATCTATTAAATACCATAATGAAATATATAGAATAACTCTTGCAAGTAGCATTAGGAATAAAGAAAAAGGATGCATAAAAAGTTTACATTGTTAATGCATAAAGAAATTGTTAATAAGGCTTAAAGGTTGATCATACATAAGGAATGTTTAACTATGATTACTAGCATAAAGTTACCAATTAAAAGAGGGTAGTCTATTATTAGATTGAGAGATTATACATACACTTGGATTACACAACTTAAACATCATAAACCATGTACCTTTAGGCTAGTTAATGTACTTTTAATTATTTTATTGAGTCTCATAATGCACTTATGCATAATAAAACATAGAAGCTTGGTATTAAATAGAGAATTAACAATAAGACTAAAAGATAATTAAAATCTTATGTAGTTCTACACATATATTTTGAATGCTTAATTTTGCATGAAAGAGCTAGGGGATTCTTGTTGATTAGACTAAGTATTTATAGCTCAACCATCAAACTTATGTCTAGATTATGCAATGCAATGTTCATTTCTACATCATGGCTATGAATTTAATATATGGATTTCAATAAAGTGAATTTATTACTAGTCAATGACTTGATTGGAAGAAAAGTACTTAATTAAATGAAAGATTAGCATATAAAACATATAATGTTAGTGAAATAATAAAACTAAAGTCAATAGAAATTAAATAATTATTCGAGAATATTTACATATTATACGTGTAACTAAACATTTAACATATTCAAGTAACTTATGGATTAAAACATCTATGTATAACAAGAAAGGAGAATAAGAGAACCGCTATCCCTATTTCTAAAATAGATAAAGGTAAAGTAAAAACATGTTTGTGCCTAATAATAATTGTATTGTAAATGGAATTCACAGGTAAAATAAAAATCTTGATGATTCAAGCATCAAATCATAAAACATTATGGATATTGATTATTATTTATTAATATTGAATACATGATACATTGATATATCTTAGAATATTGTTGATTTATAGTTATGCCATCATTACAAAAACATATACATGAAAATGTTATGCATCATATATCATTAATATGATATTTTGGAGAAACAAGGGAGGTATAACTATGTGTGTGTGTGTGTGTCTATATATATATATATATATACATATACATATAATATATATAAAGGATGAAAAAAAGGTAGGTGCTAGCATATTTATATAAATTTTTAATTGATGAGATTTACGAGGTTGGTTGAGTTTGGTTCCCTACCAACTGTGCATAATATAGTGATATGATTATTCCTGAGGTAGGTTAAGCTCGATTCCCTCCTCAGTGAGTCATGTGGCAAATTATTAATCATGACGTAAGTTGAGTTTGGGTCCCTTCTTAAAGAGTTATATGAGTATATGTAAGTATATAAGTATATTGAAGTGAAACAGAGAGGGAAAAGTAATGCATCTTGTATTCAATAATATATACAACATAATATTACTATACTATTGAGATAAATGATAGAAAAGATGGAATATATTGCAATTACACTCTTTGACTCAAAACATATCATTACTATATTATTAGCATACAGAGTGATAATATGCATGATACATGAAAATGATAAATGGTATACAAGTTAACCATAGAGAGCTACTATAATGATAATTCATTATTATCCATGTAATTTTATTTGATTACCATGTTTATTATGATAAATTGCTATGTTAATTTATTTAATTAATTTATTTATTATTTATATTTATTCAAAAGGATAATTTAATTTTATTCATAGTTCAATTATTATTAGAAATCATTGAATTTTACACTTAGCATTTATCATTTGATGGATGCTAGGTAAAGTAATTTGGAGGGGCGTCCAGATTAGTGAGGCACCAGTGCAGTTAGGATACTCTTAGCCTTGTACTATCCTCAAAATACACTTTTGGCAATATAATATATTTCTAGCAGACGTTCTCATTTTTGCAACTATCATTGTATAATTATGGGCAGTAAAATATTTTATACTTGTATATTAGTAGAGATGTTAAACTATTTACTATATAGCTTATCTAAATCTTATAAATGATATTTATATACAAGAGGTTATCGACAACACATTAAAAATTTGTGTATGGACATCTTGTATGAATAGGTGTCAATTAATTCATAGGTTATAAAATAAATAGTTATAAATATAAACTGAATATATCCCGTTGATAAAAAAATTCACAAATCCTTTATGGAGTGATTAATGAATTTCTAATTGTATAATTTTTTATTAATCATTCTACGAAAGCATATTTTAATTAATTAGGTGTAACATGTTATACTCATGTGACACCCATGACTAACGAGGATAAGGAATGGGTGCTAATGCTAGAGAGAGCATAGATAAGAAGTGGCTCTTGGTAGGCTTCTAGGTGGAGGGGAACATGAATAAATTGATCTCACACCTGAAGAAGAAGGATTCTGAGACTGTGTAGGGATAAGGCTATATAGTTGAGTGACTTTGAGATTGTATATGTATAGGACTGTATAATCAAGAATAGCTTAAGAGATTCGATATGCATTATCTATTCTAACAAGGTTCACTTACCTTTTTAGTGCTTATTCTGTAAGAAATCCATAGTTAAATTTGCTTGGCTTGGAGCAATTATAAGATGGGTGACCTCCTAGAAAGTTTGCTCAAGAAGCATATGAGTGAGGATAAAGCATGTTGGAAAGGTCTCATGTTGGGTTTCGGAGGCAATCATCAAATTAGGTTGTTACAATTTGGTATTAGAGTTGGGACCTCTCCTAGTATGGTGTAGTTTGAGGATGAACCAAGCAAAAGTTAATGAGCATGTGACATTTGGGCTGTTGAGGGTGGGGAGTGGATGCTAGTGCTAGAAAGAGAGAGGACAAGGAATAGCTCTTAGCAGGCTTCTTGGCGAAAGGGTACATGAATGAATTGATCTCACATTCAAAGAAGAGGGATCTAGAGACTATGTTCAATGCTCATTCCGTAAGAACTCCATAATTAAGTGTTTTTAGCTTAGAGCAATTATAAGATGGGTGATATCTTAGGAAGTTTAATCAGGAAGCATGTGAGTGAGAACAAAACATGCTAGAAAAGTCTTGTTTGGGTTATGGAGGCAATCATCAAATTGGGTTGTTACATAGTCACTCTATTAAAGGAGTAAAACATGTAACTTCCAAATGCATAGGGCAAATGAGTCAAAATTTGAATTAAAATTGATACTTAGAAAAATGAATAAATAAGTTATTTCTTGGGAAAATGAAATGATTTTGGTTGCAATACTTGTAAAAATTATTAAACTAACTCATTTTAATTAGTTTAAGAAAATAAAAACTAACTCAAAATGTTATGTTTCCTTTAAAGAATAAATCATAATTAAAGTAACAATTTCTAGCTTCTTAACTATTTTGAAACATAGCCATGAAATCTACTGTTTTTTATGGTAAAAAAATTAAGCTTACATTTTTTTTGTTGCTAAGAAATTGATTTGATTTATAAGTTGACCTTTACTAACTGTCTGAAAGCCTTTTATTAGTATTTCCCCTTATAAAAGGGATTTATTTTTTAAATCCAAGAAATGCTTTGTAGTTAGCCCTCTAGTTCATTAATGCTTCCTTTTCTTCCACTCTTTTTTTTATTTCTCGTTCTAGAAACAAACAGTAATAAAGTAAAAGTGAAAATATAATTAAATAGAATGAGGATGCATGTGATCAGCCTCTCCACTGCCTCCATTATATTATGTGACATTTTTATTGGCTTCCCTTTTTTGAACTCAAGTTTTTAGTTTCCTCCTGATTTCCTCTTTTTTCCTCAAGCTCTTTAATCACTTCCATTTTGATTTCTCTTTGTTGTCCTAAGCTCTTTACAAATTCTTGTAGCCTTATATTTCTTAGCCAGGTTTGGTCAAGGAAATTACTTGTGTGTAAGAACCTATCATTGTTTCTTTAAAGAAATTACAAATTAAGGCTAATTTTACTAAAATCTAAGTTCTACCCTCTCATGATTTTTAGGTTTATACTCCTTATGCACATGGTTAAATCCGTTCTTCTTCATCAATTTCAGTTTGAGTTCTTTTAATGGGTATTCAAGATGTTGTATCCTCTCTTTAATTGATCTATTAGTCACCTTAGGTAATCATGTTTTTGCCTTGGGTGTAACCCTTTCTCTCTATTAATATTTCTCCTTTCTAGTATACACCTTTCTCTTTCATGAAATTTTAGCTTTTTATTGATTTTATCCTAGGTAATATTTTTAAAATTTCAACAAAAATTAGTAGAATGAGTCCAAGAAATATGATACTTATAGTAGCTTTCCCCTTTATTTTTCTTCTTGTTGTAAAGTATTTTATTAAAGGGTAACTTAATTTCTCCAATCTCTTGAACAATATTTAGGTTTGCTTACATGTAGAATAGTGGGGAAATGATGTTCACCCCCCAAGTCTCTTGGAGAAATGTGAATTTCATCTCTCTTATAAGATGGTTGATTTATTCTTCTAATTGCAACACTTCATGAAGGAACTTCCCCCTACCCCTTGAGTTTTTTAAGACTTGTTTATTCTTAGAAGAATCAACCTCATATATTATTATTGATGAATTAATAGAAATTGCCTTACAAGGAGTTTTAAAGGGTTTAATAGTACCCACCATTGATTTAATTAATCTTTTATTGACATCCTTCATGATAACTATCATTGCCTAGGCAAGATTTCTCATAATTGCTCCCTCGCTTGAGTCATAAACTCCAAATCTTCTTTTAAAGATTGCACAATCAAAAGAATGGCTTGTGCACTTTCTACTACTTTTACTTCTTGGAGAAATGTCCCTTTCTTAAATTTCTTCCATTAATGGTGGAATTGTTGACGAAGCTCCTATTATAGCAATGAGCATATCACATCCTCAATTTTGGTGCGTACAATATAGATGAATAGGGTGATGAAATTACTCCCTATACGATAAAAAATAGGATGATGACATGAAATTATGGAAACATACGTATTTCGAGGTGAAAACTATGAATGTTATGATAACAATAGGAAATATCTATTGGGATTAAGAAATGATGATAAGATAATAGAATATTAAGTTGAATATGAAAAATAAGCTCGAACATGTAAAATTGGATCGAGCAATTAATTACCCGTATATCGAGGTAAAAATATTCACGTATGCATAGAAATGCATGCAATTAAAGAATTAAGATAAATTATTATTGTATTTGGAGTATGCATAATTTATAAATCAAGTATGATTAAGGATAGTATAAATGAATTATACGAGTGAAAAATGTATGTATAATACATATACGTATAAAAATAATTATGGATTAGTGAATAATGAAATATTAAATAAGTATATTGAAATATGTATGTCTAAGATGATTGTTTTAATGTAAGATTAATGATATAGAAAAGAAAATATAATGGAATTTGGAATTTCATTTATGATGTCATAAATGAACCTTGATGATGTAAGCATGATATAAGTGAATGAGCTTAATTATGGTTTTAATTTTATTAAGAATGATTAATTATGGATTGATAATACATTTGTGAAGGTATATAATAATATGAAA
>CANYBF010198647.1:0-11679 GCA_948192965.1 Dalechampia spathulata
ATTTGTAATAGTGGAAGATTTATTGTGAGTTTTTGTCCGTGGACGTAGCCCAAAATTAAGGGTGAACCACGTTAAATTTTCTGTGTCCATTTTGCTAAATTTTGCATTTCTTTTCAAAAATATCTCGGTCGTGCCCAACAAAATATTCATACAAGAATAATGGATGTGAAATTAGCTATTCAAATAACACTAGAATTATTTCGAAGTGAGTAATGCTAGATCATATGGATTTGTCATCTCATGGCTATAATTCTTTAATCCACTATGTTTGAATCAGCAGTTTTGTTCCATTTTTTTCTACTAAACCATATACATCTAACCAACATGTGATAATTGTTACAAAGCCTTGATTATATTATCAACTAACCTATGTCCATGTTTTTTTTTGGCTGGTGATGAACCTTGCAATCTCTCACCATGAGGGATGTAATATTATGCCACAATCAGGTAGATGTTTAAGTTATTAAAGCTATGGTATTGCATCGACATCCTCACATTAATGGTGAATTGCTTTGGCAATGTGGATAGGTGGATTGATGGACCGTCTAGCCAATGGATTGCAATGTTAAAGCTTCAGGACATCCAATCATGATTTCATGAAACCACTCTCCCTTTGGGTAAGGCTAAGTCAAGAATTTAAACTAAATAATGCCTATTGTATTCAAATGGCTTTTCTTCTTACCCTTTTGGGCTTTAGCGAAATAGTTTTATTTGAATGTTTCCTTCTAACAAAGGTAAAAATGACCTCACTTAACCTTAAAAATGAAAAGTTAAAAGTGACATAAATTCAACGAACAACCTAAAAATAACATTTCTCATAAGATATAAATAAAATATATTAAATTTATAATAAAAAGCCTAATATTTAATGAATGTAATACCATTTTCATCTTGTTGCTATCTCATTGTTAAGAGTTTGCCCTTGGAAGAAGGCACAAGGCAATTTGGTTGACCAAGTTGATGCCCATTTTGTTTTATTGGAAATAATATTTCAAAAAAGGGACTAAGCTATCCCGACAGTATACCATTTGGAATTTCATTATATTCGGCCAATCTATTCTATAATAATTTATATCTAAATCATTATATAATAAATTTTAAGATTTAGATGTTTTAATGTTTATATGTTAATTTTAAAATTTCTTTGCAAAACTTATTTAACATCAAATTATGCATCACAAATTTATTTTAAAATTTTCTTATAATTTTATTGAAAATGAAAAGCATTTATTTTAATAGTTTATTATGTGTCCATAAAATTTTAAGGTTATTAATTTACTATCAAATAATTATATTACAAAACATGTAATTAATGTTCATAACACATGATGCAAAAATATAAAATAAACATTAACTAACATTTATAAAAATGATAGCTTTTACTTTATGTTTTATAATTATGTCTAACAAATTTTGAAAATTTTATAAAAATAACAATTTTTTATTAAAAATACAATAAACCTATCGTAAACATTCCTGCAACTTTAATAACCTTATGTTAAACCTTGAAAAATGTTAAGTATTTTTATAAACGTTTTTTCCATTTTTAAAAATTTCAAAATTCCACTAAAATTAATCAATTTATTTATGATTGCCTTATAAAAATACAAAAGAACATGTATTATGAGAAAACATAATTATTTATCTTGAAAATATTTGAGAATTTTATATGGAAATTAACATTATTTAAATTTTCGCCCTATCCCTATTTAAAAGATTAAGCATTAGCTGCAGTTATCACATCTATTTAGCTTGAGTGAAGGGATTGCTGCAAAAGAGGCGATTTTGCATGTGCATGTTATGTTATTAGTCTTAGAATAGTATTTATTGTTTTTTTTTACTATGAATATATTTAATATGATTTATTAATTTATAGTTATCATGACTGTATATTATCTTTAATTTTTATTCTAATGAAAAATCATTGACGTAACATATTGTAATGTCATGTCATGTCACATGATACCTAAAGAATTCCCTGAAATTCCGGGTGAAAAGAAACATCACGCATCAATATCTTAATCAATAGCCTCGTTTGGATTAGTGGGAGCGCAAAGAAAATTTGGGAGTGAACCATTTTCCTTTTTTTGGAAATGATAAAAAAGAGGGAGAGGAAGGCAAATTTTATTATTTTCTATCTTCAAATTTCCTTTCAATTGGAAGGAAAATAAACTTAAATTGGGGCTAATTTACTATTCACATTAAATTTATAATTAACCTTTTATTTTTTTTCTATTATTATATAAATTATTGTATAAATTATTATTATTTTATTTTTAAAATACATAATTTATAAATAAAATGATGATATATCTTAAAAATTAATAATTTATAAAAAATTTAATTGATAATTTTTTATTTGTCTAATTTTCTATTTATCAATATAATGATAAATTCATCATTTCATATAATATAATTAAATTTATTTTTTATTTTTTTATCTTTATTTTCCTTTATCCTTTGTTTATTTTCGTTCTACCAAACCCTAAATAGTTTACACCTTGATTCCAATACAGAATTGTCAGACTCTGCAAACTTCCTTACATTATAATTCTAGAAAGACTTAGTCATTTTAGTGAGAGAAATGAGAGGTTTTCTGATGCTTTGGTTGTACTTGTTTTCCTCTAACTTGAGAAACTCCACTTCACTTGACAGCATCAATCCGAGGCAGCTGCTTAGAGATGGCGACACCATAGCTTCAGCAAGTGGGAGATTTGAGCTTGGATTTTTCAGTCCTGAAAATTCCAGAAGCAGATATCTCGGTGTATGGTTCAAGATGATATCTCCGCAGACAGTTGTATGGGTTGCCAACAGAGAAGTTCCACTTTTCAATACTCTGGGCATTCTGAACATCACTGGCCAAGGAAAGCTTATTCTTTTCAATAGCTCAAGATATATTGTTTGGTCGTCAAATGTATCAAGACCTGCAAGACTTCCGGTGGCTCAGCTCTTGGAGACTGGAAATCTTGTGATCAGAGATGAAAACAATAGTACTCCAGATAACTATCTGTGGCAAAGTTTTGATTATCCATCTGACACCTTCCTTCCAGGGATGAAATTGGGAAGCAACTTGATTACTGGTCTAGAAAGGTTTCTATCATCGTGGAAAAGTTTACAAGATCCAGGTCGAGGTGAATTTTCACTGCATATAAAGCTTAATGGCTATCCACAACTCTTTCTTTTTAAAGGAAATGAGATCCTATATCGAGCAGGATCTTGGAACGGAAAATTCTTTACAGGGGGTCCTAGGGAGGGCAGTCCAACTTTATTGCACCAATTTATAATGACTGAAAACGAGACCTACTTAATATACGAGCCCCGAAACACTACAATTATTTCAAGAGAGATGATAAATCCAGCAGGCCTTATGCAGATTTATGGATGGAATGATAAAACAAATACGTGGATGGTCTTCAATACAGCTGCTCTCGACCAATGTGAAAACTATGCTTTATGCGGTGCAGATTCCATCTGCAATGTCGAAAGCTCTCCTGCATGTGCATGTTTGGATGGGTTCATTCCTGCTTCACCGAGAAACTGGAATTCGCAAGAGTGGTCAGATGGATGTATCAGAAGGACTCCACTCGACTGCAATTATAACAGCAAGGACAGGTTTCTCAAGTATACACAAACTAAACCACCAGATACGTCGTCTTCATGGTTTGACAGGACCATCAGTCTCAAGGAATGTGAAGTATTATGCTTGAAAAACTGCTCTTGCACTGCATATGCATATTTAGATGTAAGAGACGGTGGAAGTGGCTGCTTACTTTGGTTCGGTAACCTGACTGATACAAGAGTACTAGCTGGAGGGCAAGATATTTATGTACGGATTGCTGCTTCAGGGATGGGTTAGTCATCTACCTTAACTAATTCTTTGATTTTCAGTTCCTTTCCCCTCTTGTATCCTTGATGAATCAGCCTGTTCATTGTATTTGACTGCTACTTAAGAATTGGATGACATGCTCCCCGTTACCAAATTTTACCACTTGTATACTAATTTTCAATCTCTCTTTTCAGCAGTTGACTAAGTTTATTTATTTATTTATTTTTTTTTAGTTATTAAAAGTCAGTAACCTCTGCAACATTTAACCACTTAAGAATTCCTTTAAAACTATATAATATGACCACTGACTATACACACTTTGCTTCCAGATGAATTTCAGGAGAGAAGACGGTCTAGTAAGAAGCGATTAGTTGGAATAATTGGCGGCTGTTCTTTGTTCCTGACCTGCCTACTTTCACTCATTTACTTATTGTGGAGACATCTTAAAAAACAGGGTAAACGCAAGTAGCCATATAATGAATTCTGACGCACTCAAAACTTACCCAATGCTAGATTCCAATAAGATGTTGCATTAATAACAGGAGTAATCATGGAATGGTTAACAGATCCACAAGGTAATAGAGGAAAATTAATTAAAAATTCAAATAATCTACAAAAACTTGCATGTCAACTAAATTCAACCTAATTCATGCATATATATTATTAATCACTTATTTTGAATTTTCTCATTGATTTTAGTTTGACATTCAAATAAAAAATAAATTATTATTTCCAAATAATTAATGTTTTCTTGGGATACATGAAGAACACAAAGTAAATTATTATTTAGTACCATCATACTAAACCTGATGTAATCAGATGTCTATCTAGTTCTAGATGTGGTTATTAATACATGATATCATATTTTCATGTGCATTTAGCATTTTATTCATATTACACAATTAGAAAATAGCATGTATAATGTGATTGTCATTACATTGGATACACTCTACTAAACATAAACATGACTTATGGATTTAGTGAAGTATCCATTATAGGAATGAGAATCATGGCTACAATCAGAGATAAATTCAATTTAAACAAAACAATGACTTAAAACCAGTTATTATTTGTTAGTATTATGTTACTTCTTAATTAATGAGTAACTCCTAATTCAGCCATGCCAAAGAAATATGTTGAAGAGAATTATAAACCCCCCCAAATGGAGGAAGATATGGGGCTGTCAATATTTAGTTTGAAGACAATATCTCATGCCACAAACAACTTTTCACTCAACAATAAATTGGGACAAGGTGGTTTTGGATCTGTTTACAAGGTAACATGACAAAACTACTACTTAAGTGATATGTTGAAGAAAACTTATAATATTATCTAACCCCATGGTGATTCAGGGCACATTGAAAGATGGACGAGAAGTAGCGGTTAAAAGGCTTTCAAAAAGTTCTGGCCAAGGGTTGAATGAGTTCAAAAATGAAGTCCAGTTAATTGCCAAACTTCAACACCGTAATCTTGTAAAGCTTTTGGGTTGTTGTACGCATGAAGATGAGAAAATGCTAATCTATGAATACATGCCGAACAAAAGCTTGGACTTCTTTATTTTTGGTGAGTGCCCCTGAATCTATGATCCTTCATTCTTTCTTTTTTCAATAATTCTAATTGTTTATTTACCATATTGATTTTTAATAATGTCTATAAGAAATTTATTAGATAAAGTACGAAGCGGATTACTAGATTGGGATAAACGTCTCCATATAATTGGTGGAATTTCTCGAGGTCTTCTTTACCTTCATCAAGACTCTAGACTAAAGATCATCCATAGAGATCTCAAAATAAGCAACATTTTGCTGGATATTGATATGAATCCAAAAATTTCAGATTTTGGGCTTGCAAGAGCATTTGTATCTAATCAAACTGAAGCAAATACAGTGAGAATAGTTGGAACCTAGTAAGTATATTTGAAGTTGATTTCTTTTCGTATAATTATAAGTTTCAAGTTATGTTTTCTTAAGGGTGATTTCCCTATAATCCTAGCGGCTATATGTCACCGGAGTATGCAATGGATGGACAATTCTCAATGAAGTCAGATGTTTTTAGCTATGGTGTCATGGTTTTGGAGATAATAAGTGGAAAGAAAAATAGAGGATTTTGCCATGAAGACCATAATCTCAACCTTATTGGGCATGTAAGCACTTATAATAGCTTGTAAACAATTACATTGTAAGCTACAACTGGTAAATTTCCTTTTAGTCCATCACCATATAAAAGTACTGATGAACAACTTGGTTTATTTTCAGGCATGGAAGTTATGGATCAAAGGCACATCCTTAGAAATAATTGATGAATGTCTAATTGATTCATTATTCAGTCTAAATAAAGTATTAAGATGCATTCATGTGGCTCTATTGTGTGTGCAACATAAACCAGAAGACAGACCAAACATGTCATCTGTAGTTGTGATGTTAGATAGTGAGAGTGCATTACCTGAACCTAAACAACCTGGTTTTCTCATTGGAAGTACTGCAACTAAAGCAAATGGTACTTCTTCAAATAGTTGTCCATCTTGTTCAGCTAACGAGGTCACCGAGACATTGCTAGAACCACGATAGCTATGATTTTTAAACATTTTACATGGTGTATGGTTAGTTTGTTCTCAAGAATAAATTAAACTATCTTGTAAGATCATAAAACAACTGAAGAACCGATCATCATACCTGTAACATGTTTTCTTGGAGTTGAAATTGCATTGAAAACTCCTTCATCTTAGTTAGATATGAGTTAGTAGTTATAGTACACTTTGTTTCAGTAATATCAGATGCCATACTTGTAGTATCTGGTATGATCGGTTGCCTTCTATTTCTAAAGAAAGAATAGCTTTTATGTACTAGCAATATGTGTGGTCTTATAATGATGGTTGCAGACTGCTGGATGAATTTATGTAGAAAAATGTAAACTGTTTTTATGTTATTGAATGCAATACATACCATATTACTAGAGTATAACCAGTTCTCTTTTCTAGCTTTTCTACTTGTTCTCTTACATTTAATACAATTTACAGGTTCTCTATGAATTTACAAGTTCGATTTTATCATTTTAGTTGGGATTAATTGTCCTAGGCAGGCAAGCATGCGGGCGTAAATGTAAGCACAGAACACGTCCTATGTTGCAAGTTTGCACGTAAAATGCATATAAAGCTATATGGCATTTAAATGGCATGACATATGCATGTCATGTGATATAGCGGTAAAAGTACATGGCATATGCATGACACGTGAACATGAATGACATATCATATGTATGATATGACAATCCTATAATGATATGTAAGCACATAATAATGACGAATAGTGTATTTATGTTATGCATTAACGTTTAGGGTTGCTTAGCATTTGGCATATGCATAGCGTATGCATGGTCATGTGAATGTGTGACATGGCATATGCATGACATGTGAGATGAATGATATATCATATGCATGATATAGAAATTGTGTATGGCATATCATATGCATGACATGTGAGGTGATACAATACATGGCATATGCATGACATGTTATATGGATGATATACCAAATGCATGGCATAGGAGATGATGTATGGCATGGCGTATGCATGTCATGGCATACTAAATGGCATACCATATGCGTGGTATATGGATGTATATTATATGCATGACATGTGAGATGGTGCGTGGCATATCATATGCATGACGTGTGTAGTGGAATATGCTTGTGTCATGTGAAGTGTTGTATGGCATGGCATATGCATGTCATGGCATAGTGGAGGACATACCATATGCATGACATGTTATATGTATAGCATACCATATGCATGGTATGTGAAGTGTATGGATAATATATGCATGTTATGTTAAATGAATGACATACCATATGCATGGCATATGAAATGATGTATGGTATGGCATATGCATGACATGGCATAATGATGTGTATGTGAATGTGTATTTTACATAATATATGTATGGTATACGGTATGACATGCGTTATGGCATATGACGTGGTATGGTATATGACATGGTATGGCATATACATGCATGGCAAAGCATATTGGTTGATTGCGCGTATTGGATTGCATATTGGCATATTTGCGTATTGGTGTATTTATACGTATATGCATATGAAAATACAGCATGTTATGGCATATGGTATATGCATGGCATGCATAGTAGTATGTACATGTGTCATGTGACATCGCATGTGACATGAATGACATAAATATTTAAGCAAATATAAATCATCCATGATTGAAAATAATAAAAGGCCGGTGAAAGGGATCGAGGAATTAGGGGGATTAATTATTACAAGCCAATAAATAATCTACCCTATTACATAATATCCTCGCATACATATTTTGGGACGTTAAGTAATGTCCCCTTCTTCCCGGGCACTATTCTCCTCGGTTTTGCATGATGGATTAATATGCAAAATAAACATAATAAAATTCATTAGTAGCAAATGAATTTTGGATTTATTCGACCAGTCCAATGCCATTTTAAAGCATGAACTAAGGGTCAAAATCCAGCAATTATTAGGCAATAATTGAAAGAATAAACACGAGCCAGATCGTGAAAATTCATTTTATAGCCTTTCTACCAATTAATTCCAATCCTTTCAAAAATCGCATTTATACGATCAGAAATTGCATTTTATCGTAAAAATTAATTTTAAGGCCAAAATTAATTATGTAAAAATTAATTTATGACAATTCCAGAATACTTGAGTCACTGTGAGACTTAAATACTACTAGATACATCAAAATACGATGAAAATACGGCTTGAAATATGGTTTTTCTTGAAAAATGTGAACAACGTGCGCCACATATCAGGCTATGTGCACCACACATAGACTGTGTGTGGCGCACATAGTAGAACACGTGGCGTACATTATTGGTCAATTTGTAAGAAAATTAAATCTGTCAGTGCAGAAATAATCTACAAACCAAATCGAGCAACTTTAATGAAGGAAGTACCTTATTTTGAGCTCAAATCGGCCTCCGGTTCGATGAACTAAACAATTAATTAAAATAATTATTTTTAAAACTCAAATCAAGCAGATCTGGACAATTTTTGATAGATCCCCAAGTGCATGGACAAGCTACTGGAGTCACTGGAAATTTCAAAATCGAAGCGGTTCGGATCAAAATCGGGTTTTTTTATGAAAACTGAGATTTATGTGCATCGCACATAGATCAATGTGCACCACATTGTACAATATATGGTGCACATTATTTGAAAAACTGAAGCAAAACCGAAAGTGTTTAAGCGAAAACCCTAGATCCGACCCCGATCTAGGTAGATCGGACCCAAAACCGGATTTTGGCTCAAGGATTTGTATCCAACTCATCAAAAACAATTTTAAAGTTAAAATTATTTTAATTCTAGCAAGATTTAGGGCAGATCCAGAACATTTAAGGCATGGAGAGGCCTTAAATGTCATTGAAATAGCCAGATCGGGTAGAAAATCGGCTAAAACTGAGAGAAAAATAACATTTTCTTTTGAAAACCGGGGGCTATATGCACTGCATATAGCCCTATGTGTGCCACACATGAGCTACATGTGGTGCACATAGGGGTATATGTGGCACACATACCCCTTAAAATCGAAGAAAAATGAAGAAAATATAGAAAACGGGAAGAAATTACCTTGTAGCAGAGGCTTTCCTTCCTTGCTCTTCCTTCCTTCTGTGTTTAGGGAGCCTAACTAGGGTTAATTAGTCTCTAAATCCCTAAAGAAAATTAATCAAGTGTTTAATTAATTTTTGAAATTATTTTGGCAGAGTTTTGGCTGCTCTCAAAGCAAATTCGGGGTCCTTAATTCAGACCGCAAGCTCTATATTTATAGAGCAATTTTTGGGCCTGGAAATTTTGTAATTTTGGCCTGGATTTGGAAATTTTGTAAACAATGTGCACCACATGTAAGGGAATGTGCACAGCATATTACCTATGTGATGCACACATTGGTTAACGTGCATAGCCTATTGTTTGGAACCCGTTGCATAAGGCCCACTGTGATTGCTTTGGGAGTGCACCCCAAATCATATAAGCTTTATTTGATAGAAGGAACAACTTTTTAGAATAAAGTTTTTCCAAATTTGGTCTCGAGAAGGCTCCCGACCAAACGTCTTTACTATGTAACATGCGTAGCACATAGGGTAATGCGCTACGCACGTTGCGTTTATGACCTATACGCTCCGCCTCGTACAGGCAAAACAGAATGTGAGCCATAGGTCCACAGGGATGCAAACGACATTTTGAGTCACTTTGCAGTTTTAAGTTTTCCGAAATTCGGCCCCGAACATCGAGTTTGGCTTAATGGGCCTGTTTTAGGCCTAATAGGCTCATCAGGGCCAAAAGGTAGCATTTAGCATGCCAGAAGCCGTGCCTCATGTAGATATTAGTGAAAATGTGTTCTGTGCGTTCAGAATACCTAAAATAAGCAAAATGGGTAGTGGGCCCCAATAGTGCCCTTGGTGGGCCCTAATAATGCTCTTGGTGGGCCCCACAGCGTAACGGGCCCCAAAATTAGCATATGGCATGCCAAACGCTTTGCCTAGCGTAGGCAACAAGTGGAAGGTTTTCTATGCGTACATAATACTCCGAATAAGCTAGTAGAGGTGGTGGGCCCCACTTATGTACTATTCATGGTGAATAGTACCCCAGGCCCAAAATGCAATATTCTGCATTCTGTGTATTCTGCCATGCATAGACAAGTATAGAATGTATTATGTAAGTACAGAATACATAGAATAGGCCAATAGGGGCAGTAGGCCCCACTAATGCCCTAGGTGAGCCCCACAGCGTAGCGGGCCCGGATGGTGGCATTTGTGATGCCAAGCGCTGTGCCTTGCGTAAAGCAGCTGGAAAGTGTATTATGTAAGTACAGAATACATTGAATAGGCTGCAGGGGTAGTGGGCCCCGCCTGTGTACTATTCATAATGAATAGTACCCGGAGCCTAAAATGTAATATTCTGTACTCTGCGACCTCTACCTTTCATAGGCACCAAAGAGGTGTGTTCTATATGTACAAAACACTCTGAATAGGGAATGAAGGTGGCGGGTCCCGCCAGGCGTCATGGTGAGCCACACCAGTTCCAATGTGTTCTATGCACCAGAATGCACAGGGGATGCCATAGAGGCCTAAATGCATAATCGAGATCGATATTAAGGACTAGCACCGATTCGAATCAACAGAAACTTTAAATTGCACAAGTGTTAAAAGTCAGGGTCAACAGTTTGCCGCCCTGATCAATACCGTTTTGAGGTGACACAAGCGTAAACCATCAAAATGCGATCTGATCATAACATGACTTTTCATAGGGAGTAGGAAGCATTCCTGACTTCCGGGGGTGCTCACGTTGAGGCTCGAATCTCAATTCTGCCATTGGGAGCCCGGTGCTCGAGCTGGAAGATCAATGCTGACCCGAGAATCCCAATTTCATAACTGGGAGCCCGGTGCTCGGGCTAGATGATCAAGGCTGATCGATGGTCCCTAATGGGACTGATGGCAACGCCGCGAGTAAATCATCTGAAGTTGGCATTCAGATGCCTATACGTTAGGATTTAGGAACCAAAGGCTTGTGTCGCACCCTCATTTTGGACCGGCTTGATCTGAATCGATTTAGGGATGCCTCTAGGTCAGTTTGGGCTAGCTTCAGGCCATTCCAAGTTGATTTAGGGCTTTCTAGGCCGTTCTGGACCAACTTTGGCTGTTTTAGGGTGCCTTTCGGACGTGTGCATATGCTTTTGGTGCGTGTGCATATGTTTTTTGGCCTTAGCTTATGTTTTAGGGCCTAGGGTATCTTTCATAGTCGATCGACTATGTTTTAGGGTTTGAACATAGTCGATCGAGTATGAATATAAACATCATACTCAATC
>CANYBF010198712.1:0-21554 GCA_948192965.1 Dalechampia spathulata
ATTATATAGACATGAGAATACTATATAATACAAATAGAAAATGTCATCTCTATATTGGTTTGTCTTAACATTATTCATATTCAACTTAACTAATCATATCTTTAAGAATCAAAACTATTCTTATAACTATAATCATAATCTATTCAATTTGTGACATAGAATTGTTAGAAATCAATGAATCTTAGGATATTGAAATAATACCAAAGCTCCCCGAGTTCGATACCCTTCTTACTCTATACTAAGTCCATAGAGACTAAGGGATTTAATTCTGATTGCAATTGTATTTTTATTAACCCCTTAAATCCCTGCTTCAGTAACAATTGTAGGAAAAACTTCACCCTTTTATAGGTCATTTTATAGTTTAAATAAAAACACTAAAAAGGAATTTTATATGCACCTTTTCCAATTGAAATTAGGTGGATCAGACCTAGTTTTCCCTTAAGCTTCTTTAGCGAATGGATTCATTAGTGATGGGAGAGTGCCCCCCCCCCTTTATTGGGTCATTTATGATCTCAAATTGATTGAATTCCTAACTTAGGAATTTTGCATTAATTGGTTGAATTACATACAGGTTGGGCAATTGATACTTAGCGAGATAAAGATAGTTCTTTTTACCAAACTATGTTTTGCTTGAAATTAATTTAAATAAATTGGTAAGGTGAAAACTTTTTATGGCTAACTCTTGGGATTTTTGTTGAATTTTACTGGTTATTTAAATTTGCTTGATAAGTGGACTTTCTAGGAAATTAGAAATGGTAATTAATTTCTTTCGGCTATCTATTTTATTGAAAGGAAGGTTAGGTTGTGGGCATAAGAGAAAAAACTTTATGAGCATACAAATGTTTGAGGGTGAGCATTGGATAAGTGTGGGGGTATTTGATCGAAAGCCAAAACATCTTGTTTTATGCCCACAAATAGCTCATTATAGCATAGTAAAGTTACTAGAACGGTTGACTTGTCTATGTTTTATATTTTTTAGGCCAAAACGGGGAGTTTTAAAGAAACATGCCTAAAAGGGAGACTTTAGAGCTGATTTGGATCAGGAGCCCTGAGATACGGCTTGTGGACATAAGAGGGACCAAAACAACTTGATGAGCTGCATTTTTAGGAGTTGGACGTGGGAGAGTTTGGAAAGCATTCAAACTCTTGCAACTGGACGAGGAAGAGACTGGGGAAGATTTAAACTCTTGTAACTGAATATTAAGATTAATATTTATTTATTTTTATTAGTTTATTTATTTTATTTTCCTTTTATAAATAGGAATGTATTCCTATGTAGAAGGGAGTTCAATTTTTATTAAAATTCAATTTTTTCGAGAAATAATTGATTATTCCATTACTTTATTTTAATTCATGTTCTTATTTTCCTTCATCTATTTTTATTTTCTATTTTTATTCATCAATGATGTATGGCTAGGTGATTTCTTTTCCCAATTGGAAGCAAATCAAGTTTATTCATTAATGATTATGTGAGGTCTAAATGACCTTAATTTCAATAGTAAAGCACTATTCTCTTTAACTCTGAATTTCGTAGAACCATTGTTGTTCTTAGTACATGTAAATAAGGCTCGTTGCATGACTCTAAGTTTTGCATTTAGATAAGTGGGTTATTTGATACGGAAAAATCACTCGACTTACTGGAATGGTAAAACAAGATACTATCCCTATTACGGCATGTGGTGGTATTTCTTGTGGGTTAGAGGATCTAGTTTGAATACTAGGGATGCTGGGTCACGATTGTTAACTAGAGTTGGGTCTTTCTAAATCCTAATGCAATTTTAGGATGACTTGTGAGAATCTTATTCCATTGTATCTATCCCGAAATTAAAGGCATTTCATAGAGCTTGTTTCATGGCATCTTACAATTAAGGAAAGATTGGGGCGCGTGAGACTTTATCGATAAACTATAACCGGTTTAGTGCCATTTTATCACTAAACTACAAATGAATCGATGATCATAGTTGGTTGATGAATACTTAAAGCTTTTGGTTGGGAGAATTTCTTATCATCAAATTTACTTTATTTTATTTTGCCAAACTTATTTCTTTGTTTGCTCATTACTTTCCAAAATCCTTTTTATTTATTTCCAACGTAAAGAATTAAGAAGTTGAACCATCTCTGTAAGATCGATCCTTACTTCCACTGCTATAAAATCATAATTCCTATATGCTGGTAGTAAGAAATTAATTTGATGGTATCGACACCCGATCAATTATGCAAATGGTCATGATGCATGTTTACAATAATGCATTGTATAACACAACCTCATTATATATTCTTAATGATTTACTATTCATATCACAATCACTTTTAAATTACCAAGCAATAAGCATATAATATCATTACATACATAAATTACCACTATACTTGTACTTTATAAGCTTCTTATTCTTTAAGCACAAACTTGGTATGTTTTAAATCCCAATCATCTGAAGGTGTAGAGGTCGTAGCTTTTCCCTTATAAACACCTAGATACAAAATCCATTCATTCTTAGTTCATCATATACTATGCATAATATATACACAATTCATACCATACAATTCATTAATCATGGCACAATCCTATATAAATATTGGTTCAATACTTCTCATTACATTTAATAATAATTCATCATTCATATCTTATCTATTAGCTAACCATACATTCAACATATAAGGTATATTACACTCACACCCCTTTCAAAACTCTATTCTTACCAACATATGGTTACTTCAATGCTTAGCTTGTGTAAAACAGACTATAATCCTAACTTTTGCACTCTTAAAATCATAATTCTATGTCTAAAAATGAATCATTAAGGTTCCATAAGCCATGTACTAAGTTTTCCCATCAAAATCCATTTAAAATTAGGTCTTAAGGGTCAATCAAGTTATGTTCAACTCAGCCCTTACAAAAATGACTTGTTTAGGTCATGTTGAGTTAAGCCTAGGTCATGTTGAGCCAACAAAATTCATGTTGGACTCATCACCCTTACAAAACACCCATTCCCACCACTTTTCAACACCAAAATCACCCCTAATGGTTTCCTAAGCTTCCTAACCTAATCCCATGATGAAAACACCATCAAAAAACTTCTAAAGCTCAATCATGTATCAAACACAATTCAACATAATTTCCCATCTTCTTTCTAAGTTCACACATGTAAGAACATTAAAGAAGATGATAATATCATTCCTGGAAGTTCAAGATTCCATCCTTCCTATAACATTACACATATACCAGCATCAGAACAAGGTGATCATGCTTGAAAACATAAATACATATCAATTATAAACTTACCCCTTTTCTGTCGCTAGCAAAACTCCTATTTGTTCCTATTCTACATAACACTCTTTTAAAGCTTATAATGGATTTGATTACCCTAAATCACTCTTCTCTTCTTCTCTAAGCTCTTGTTCTTCTAATTCCTCTTCCAATTTCCCTTTTCTTCTTCTTATATAAATTTTTCCTCTCTTTTCCTTTTGTTCATTTTTAACCTAGGATAAAACCTAAACTTAACCCTTCCTTAGTCAAAGAGTCACAATGTTAGACTCTCTTATGTCTATCCTTTTGCCTCCTTCTTTTAATTCTTATGCCTACATACACATACACTTTTATTCATATTATACTTGCCAATGCACCAACTTCCAATTAAATCTTATTCATAACATAGTTTAATGTCTTACATCAAATAATTCATAATTGATGCATAATTAATCAAGCAAACTTAATACTCATTAAACCATCTTAAATATATAGTTACTATAATAAATTAATCATTTCCACTTATTAACATAAAAAGTATATCATCACAAGTATACATATATATATATATATATACATATATGATATTTAATAATTTAATCGTACCATTAATGATATTACTTATACATGTGTGTTCTGTTGGTTTACCATATGATTAAGTAGCAGAAGAAATTTAAAATTTTATTTAGAATAGCAAACCAAGAATGGATCTCTGCATCAAAACACAAGAAAATCCAAGATGAGATGAGATATGGTATAAAGAACAGTAACTCTTACTTTTCAATGCGGATCTCCTTCGTTCTTGATCTCTATATCATTTATGGTTGTAGCAAACCAAAAACCACCAAAATAGGCTGCCTCCAACAATATCCACATGCAAATAAAGAAGTCCAAGCAAGCAACCAATTGCTTCTATCTCCTTTCCTGTGAACTAGTAAAGAAAAGAAGAAAATCTTATGGAATTTTCATCTTCCCCATAATTATTTTTGTGAATGCCGAATCCTCTTCCTTAGAGAGGAGGTCTAATTAGTAAAAGGAAGAGAATGAAGAGGCTTAACCTAATTTTGAGTCATAACATTGTATTTATACTCAAAAAAATTAGGTTAATCTGAAACCCTTTCAGCTTAAGTCAAATCAGGGCCCACTTATGATAAATATGGTAAGTGACTTTCACTTGCCTTATCACAGCCCAACTTTAACTTTATGGACTTCTAAACATTCAAAGTCAAGCCCATATGTCTTAGGTTTATTTCCATAAGTGTTTTTACAACTTTTCCAAAAAGTGCAAAAACTGCCTTTTTAGCTTGTTTTTACAACTTTTCCAAAAAGTGTGTGACCTTTTGGGTTCCTAATATGTTGGCAACATGCTAAATCTCATATTTAGCATGTAAATCATGAGTGGTATCTAGTTATACATCATGATTACCTAAATATTAGGAGGTCAATTATTGGTTTGAGTTCAACCCTTCCATATCAGACATCGCTGCAATAATCTCCTTTCACCATCACTATCTCTTATAGGTTTGAGTATGGATTAATGTCAACTCAATATATGACTAATTATGTTAAGTCATACTCTAAAATAGATTTCTCATATCATATAATCTTTATTCCCAAAATGCCCCTGTGAATCATATTCGCCCTGGGTATCCTACTCTGGCCAGAGATTCCTGAATAAAGATTACTTCATGAATCTTTGAGATAACCCCTACTATTAATCTGGGGTGGTGAATTCTCTATTGATATTCAAATACCTTCAACTATGTTATATCATACCCAACCACCAAACTATGAATGCTTCCTAAGGAGGAATAAAGCATATGAGTCAAAGTATAGTAATCCATAGTTAAGATAACCTTGATATCTCAAGTCTGAGGATACTTGCACTATTGATATGAGTGAGATATAATTTCACAGACATAGATCAATTATCCATATGAAATCTCACTGGCAAGATCTCCAATGAACTAGTACTATACTACTCATCCACATATTCACTTTAGACATCTCACGTCATGATGAATGAGAATCATCCCTAAATAGGAAGTGTAACATGTGCTGATCTTTCCATATTAATAATGTCCATTCTTATTAATACCATGATCAAGGATATTTAGATATTGAACATTTGCATACAATAAGAATCTTATTCCATAAACTCTTTATGGATTCCTTTGCACTGTTCCAATATCATGGACTTCAATATATAGTTTAATACTCCAAGTAAAACAAGTTTATGTAAAACATTGTACTATATAATGAATAATGTCTTTATTAATGAAACATATAGTTCAAATACACATGATGCTCTAGAGCATACACTAACAGGAAGGTTGTGGGCACATTACATAGCCCGAATGGCATCCTGTTAAACGTAAAGGTTCCAAATGGACATGTGAAGGTTGTCTTCTCCTGGTCTTATGAAGCAACGGGTATTTGGTAAAAACCCATATAACCGTCAAGGCAACAATAATGAGTCCGGCCTGCCAAACGTTCCAACATCTGGTTAATAAAAGGTAGGGGAAAATGATCTTTACGAGTTACTAAATTTAGTTTCCTGTAGTCAATACAAACCCTCCACCCGTTTTGGACACGAATGGGAACCATTTCTCCTTCCTCATTACGGACTACTGTTATGCCTGTCTTTTTGGGCACAACATGCATTGGACTGACCCATTAGCTGTCAAAAATTGGATATATCATTCTTGTATCTTGCAGCCTTAGGATCTCCTTTTTCACTACCTCCATCATGGCTGGGTTTAATCTTTGTTGGGCATTTCTAACTGACTTTTTATCAGGCTCTAGCAAAATCTTGTGCATGCATGTAGATGGGCTTATACCCTTAATGTCAGCTATGGTTTAGCCAATTGCTTCCTTGAATTTTTTAAGAACTCCAACTAAGGCATTCTTCTCTTCTTCACTCAATTTGTTGGAGATGATCACTGGTAGTATCTCTCCTTTCCCAAGGAAGGCATACTTTAAATGGCTTGGCAATGGCTTAAGCTCCAATTTGGGTGCCTACAAGGTTGAATGAACCAATTTAGTGTAAGGCTTATTTAAATCAAAATTTTGTTCAATCTTAGGTTCTTCATTCAATTCATCAATGGCCTATAACACTTCATCATTTAAAAATAGCATCTCCTTATAATCTTCAGCATTGTTGAGTGCTATTCCAAGTTTGTCTTCACCATATAATTCAAAAACTTGTTGTACGCATGGCTTGATTATGCCCACAGTATAGGCATTGAAGACTTCTAGAGGGTACTTCATAGCATCATACATGTTGAATTTTATCACCTCTCCATCAAATTTCATGGTCAATGTCCCTTCATGGACATCAATCTTGGTTCGAGCGGTTGTTAGGAAAGGTCTTCCTAACAAGAGATCGGATGACTTTGGGGAAGTTTTGCTATCCATCTGCATGACATAAAATCTGCAGGAAAAATTAATTCATTAACTTTCACTAGCACATCCTCCAAAACTCTGATTGGGTATATGGTTGATTTATCCACCAATTAAATCACAACACCTATCTCCTTCAGTGGACCTACATTCAAAGATTCATACACACTTGCGGGCATAATGTTAATTGAGGCTCCTAAATCGCACATGGCGTGCCTTATGCCCATATCACCGATCATAATGGGGATTGTGAAAACTCCCTTATCTTTGAATTTTAGTGGCACTTTCCTTTGAATTACTGTCGAAATAGTTTCACTCATATTCACCTGCTGAAAGCCAATTAATTTACCTTTATTGGTACACACATCTTTGAGAAATTTGGAGTACTTGGGTACCTGTCTTATGGCCTCAAGCAATGGGATATTGACCTGAACTTTATGGAAGGTCTCCAGAATTTCCTTCTGCTCCTTTTCACATTTGGTCTTTTCCAATCGCTCAAGAAATGGGCAATGATTAATCATAGGCTATATTACCTTCTCATGATCTTTGGCTTTCTCCTCTTGCTCTCCTTTCTCTCCTTCCTTGCTACCGTCAACTTCTAGCTCCTTTTCCTTATTAACTTTCAGCTTTTTTCCAGCAGCTTCAGGGAGTGTTCGGCCACTCCTCAGTATCACAGCTTTGACACTCTCTCTGAGGTTAACTTCTACCTGAGACGAAAGTTTTCCTTGTGACTCAATTCTGCTCAAAACAATAGCCATTTGAGACATTTGATTCTCTATATTTTTTATCCTTGTGTCTGTATTTTATTGATTTTGAGTCATGGTTTACTGGAATTGCTGAACATCCTGTTGAAAAGCATGAACATTAGTTGCTAAATGTTTCATAACATCTTCTAGAGACATACCTGGAGGCTTTTGTTGGTTTGGTTTCTGCTAAAAATTTGAATGTTAGTTGCCATAATGCAGGTTGGGATGGTCTCGCCAACCTGGGTTGTATGTCTTAGAAAAAGGTTCATATTTCCTCTAGGGTTGTCCTGAAAATCCTTCAACAGCATTCACTTATTCCTCGGTTCCCTCCTCCTGAATTGAGAGGCATTGTTTAGTCGCATGATCTGTTTTAGTACAGATTCCACAAGCTCTTGCTGGTTTCATGTTGGTCACAAGTTCATGCACAACAGATGTGAGCTGTTTAATTTGATTTTCAAGGCTGGAAACATTTACCTCATTGACCTTTCTAGGCTATTCTCTTTTGGTGCTAAAGGATTGAGCATTAGGAGCCATTATGTCAATCAGATTATAAGCTTCTTGAGGTGTCTTATTCACAATAGCTCCTCCACTCGTAGCATCCATCATCTTCCTTTCTATTGGTAATAATCCTTCATAGAAATATTGTATCAGGTTATGCTCTGTGATCCCGTGTTGTAGGCATGAAGCACACATTCTTTTAAAATGTTCCCAATAGTCATGAAGATTTTCCATGTCTTTCTGCCGAATGGAACATATATCTTGCCTGATTTGGGCAACTCTTTTGGCAGGAAAAAATTTATCCATAAATAATCTTGCTATCTCATTCCATTTTATGACAGTTCCTGAGGGCACGTAATAGAGTCAATCTTTGGCAGCATCTGCAAGAGAAAAGGGAAAAGCTCTAAGTTTAATATGTTCAAGGTTTACACCTTGCAGCTTCATACATATGCAAACAATGTGAAATTCCTTCAAGTGTTTATATGGATCTTCATTCTCCAGGCCCTTGAAAGTAGGCAGTAGTTGTATGAGTCTAGATTTGAGTTTGAGAGGTCCTGTTATGTCCTCATAAGTGATACAAAGTGGAGACTGATCTATGGCCACAGCGGCCATTTGTCTGAGAGTCTGCTCGTTGTTTATGGCCATAATAGCTTCATTATAGCTCTCACTATTAGAGTTGTCACTGGCTGTTTCCTCGTGGGCACAAGAACTCTCCAAAACTGAGATAGATTTTCTAAGTTTTGCCTCTTTCCTCAATCTTTTTGCAGTTTTCTCAATTTCTTTATTAAAGCTAAGATTACCTGCAAAAGATCGAGTCATAAAAAAAGAATTAAGAAAATGTTAATTACCATCCCCGGTAACGGCGCCAAAATTTGATGGCGTGTCGCTTCCGTCAAATTAATTCCTTACAAGCCACACATTGGAATTATAATTTTGTAGCAGTAGAAGTAAGGGTCGAATCCCATAGAGACGGCTTCAACTCATTTAATTCTTTGCATTTAAAAGTAAACAAAGTGAATCAGAAAGTAATTGAGATAAACAAAGAAACAAATATAATAAATTGTTAGAAATCAATTAAAGGTAATTCTACCAACCGAAAGTATCAAGTATTCATTAATTGAATATGATCATAGATTCAATAATAGTTCAAAGGCAATAATGGCACTAAGCCGGTTATAGTTTACCGAGTAAGTCTCGCATGCCCCAATCTTCCCTTATTTGTAAGACGCCATGAAACAAGCTCTATAAAACGCCTCTAATCCTAGGATAGATAAGGTGGAAACAGATTCTCACTAAGTCATCCCGAAATTGCATTAAGAATTAGGAAGACCCGACTCTAGTTAACAGTTGCAACCCAGCATCCCTCATGTTCAAACTAGATCCTCTAACCCACAGAAATACTACCGCAAATCGCAATAAGGATAGCATCCTGCTTTACCACTCCAACAAGTCGAGTGACTTTTCCGTATCAAACAACCTGCTTAGCAATATGCTAGAACTTAGAAACATGCAACAGGCCTTATTTACATGCACTAGGAATAGCAATGGTTCTATGCGACTCAGAATTAGAGATAATAACGTTTTGCCAATGGAATTAGGATCGTTTAGACCTCACGTAATCATTTAATGAATGACTTAAATTACTTCCAATTAGGAAAAATAAATCGCCTAACCTAGCATCATTGGTGAAATAAACATAAAATAAAATAAAGGAAAATAAAAACTGGAATTAAAATAAAAGGGATAAAATTCGAACTACTCAAAAATAGAACCAAAAACTAGGAACTCCGAACCCCCTCTACATAGGAGAATACTACTATTTACAGAAGGTAAAATAATAATTAAACTAATAAAAATAAATAAATAATAATCCTAATCTTCAAATGAAAGAGTTTGCATTGTTCCCAATCATTTTTTCGTCCAGCTTAAAAAGATTAAGTGCAACTAAAACTCATCCTCGTCCAATCTCCAAAACTGTCCAGGTGTTGTCGTTTTGGTGTCCCTTATGCCCACAAGCCTTATCTACTTCCAGCTCGCAGGAGTTTGAGTTTTACTCAACTTCTTCTTCCCAAAACACAATTCTGATAGGTCGTTTCACCCCGTCTTATGCCCGCAAGCGATGTCCCAAAACTCTAAAGTCCAAATAAGCTTTAAAAACTCTCATTTAAGCACGTTTTCTAAAACTCACCGTTATTGACCTGTAAAATACGAAATATACGCAAGTCAATTATTCTAACAAATAAATAATGCTAAAATGGGTGCTTTGTGGGCATAAAACAAGACATTTTAAGGCTCGATCATTTATACAAAATAATAAAACTTTTAATTTATAAAATTAATTTTTATTTAATTTTTTATACAATGAAATAAATATTAAAAACTAAATAGTGATAATTTTAATTTATAAAAATTAACTTAAATATAATTTCATAAAAATTGTAATGTTTTAATTTTACAATCAATTTTGCTTAATTTTACATAAAATAAAATAATATAAAACTTAATAATGATAATTTTTAATTTATATTTAATTTTATTTAATTTTATTCAAAATAATAATAGTCTTAATTTATAAAATCAATTATTTAATTTTATATAAAATAAATATATAAAATTAAATAGTAAAAGGTTTAATTTGTAAAACTTAATTTAGTTTTATATTTATAAAAATTAATTTTTATATAAATTTTATATTAAGGAATTTTATTCAAATATAATTATAAATATTAATTTTACTTAACTAAAATAAAGTAAAAATTAAATAGCAATAATTTTAGTTTGTAAAAATTATTTTTAATTAATTTTGTATAAAATTATATAACTACTAATTTTAGCTACGTAAAATAAATATAAATATTGGTTATGTATTTTCACTTGGCTTTGGTATGTTTAATTGATGTTCTAAGAAGCAGGAAGTAGTGGCACAATCTACTGCAGAAGTTGAATTCATTGTTGTAGCAGTAGCAAACCATTGTATATGGTTAAGAAAAATACTGGTTGATTTGATGTGGAAGCAAGGTAAAGCAACTGAAGTTTTTTGTGGCAATAAATCAACAATAGAAATTGCTAAAAATCCTATCCATCACTGTAAAACCAGGCATATGAAGGTGAAGTATCATTTTCTAAGGGAAACTTAAGCTAAAGAAGAAATCAACTTAATTCAATGCAAGTCTAAGTTTCAATTGCTAAACATATTAACTAAAGGTCTGTGGAAAGGAAGATTTGAATTTCTAAGGAGTCTCATACAAAAGTCTCAAGGAGGAGCGTTAGTGATGAGGCTTTGCTTTGGTACTTGTTTTGTTTTTGTGGAAGAATGCAAAGTCATCTTGCATTAATCTAAAGATTACAAAGTTGGTAGGCTTTACTAGTTAAAATTTGTATTATGCAGAATGTAATTATTTGCGGTACATAGAAGTATGGGTTAAAATGTAAAAGTCAATTATGTTTCTGCTATATATATTTAGCAAAAAAGTTTATTAATAGATTATTTTCTTGTCTCAGTTCATCTTCTTTAATTTTCTCTCCTTCAAATGCAACAGAGACAACTTTGTTCAGTGGGAGGTGGAAGGACATGCTGGCGCAAGTAACAATACAAACTTCGCTGAACTGAAGCTTTAACGAAACTTGGCCATAGTAGAAATGCGAGTCATGGATGCAAAGGTGTGCCCTGATGATATGTCCTTTGAAAAGTTGGATATGTTAATAATTTTTCTCGAGAAGATTGAAACTGCATACTAATACAAGCATTCGGTTGAGGAGGGTTACCGGTATGTTGAAGAGAGCTAAAGATGTATATTTGAATGACCTGAAGGGTGTAAAAAACATTCTATATGATTTAGAGAACCAAGGTTTTCCTAAGATGGAGCATCTCCATGTTTGAAATGGTCTGAAAATTCAATATATCATGGATGATAGGAGTATGTACTCTTCTCATGCTGCCCTCTCTAAGCTAGAGTCATTGAGTCTTGATTACTTGATTAGCTTGAAGAAGATATGTGGTGGTGGAATCAAGGCAGAATCGTTTAGGAGATTAAGAAAGTTGAATATGAGAAACTGTGATAGATTGAAGAATCTTGTATCATTATCAATAGCTAAAAGTCCTGTGAATTTAGGAGAAATCTATGTTAGCAGGTGCAAAATAATAGAGGAGATTGTTGTAAAAGAAAATAGAGAGAACTCATAAAATTTACGCATAAGAGTATTGAACATAAATGTTACATTCGGGAAAAAAGAGAAAGCATTATAATTGAATCTCGAAACATGCCTCCTAATGAATTTGATGACAAGTCCAAATTTTATAGTGAAGTCATATTGGTAAGTTATTTATTTGATAGTGTTCAAGGTTAAAGGCAATCAATTAAGTTCAAATTGATAAGAAAGAAAGCAATTCATTGTTAGTTCTAATTCTTCAAAGGCTTAAAACGTAGAGTTTACGTGTCATAGTGGCATAACAAGCATTAGAAATGGCTCAAATTGCATGAACCAAAACCCAAATTTCTAAATTCCCTAATTTTGGAATTAGAATGAAAGTTATCATCATTAGAGATATGTAAAACCATTCATGTACCCCATATAATAGCTCAAAAATTTGGGTGAATAGTTCCTTAATATTGTATTAGAGGCCCTATGATAGAAATGTCTAGTGTTTAGTCTTAATGGAAACCTTTTTAACAACTTATACTTTTAAGTTGAATGGTTCATCAGTAATGATATAATGATAAATTGCTTTTTGATAAATTTAAATGATAGAAAAGTAAATATTAAAGCAGACCACAAGCATAGCTGGGAACTAAGAACAACATAGACAATAAAAATAAGTAGTATGAACAACCAAAAACTGAAAACACTCTACAATTAAAGGAGACACTAAATGCTTAAAGCAAGAACACTAAGTAGCAGAACATAACAAAAACACATAACAGTAAATCAAAAAAATAAATAGCAGTAGAGCAATGTGAGAAAGTAGCAGAACTAAATAGAAATAATTGCAGAACAATGAAAAGAAGTAAACAAATTACAGGGCAGTTAGGATTTGAGTTAAATCTGAAACAATATTCTGAATCATGACATAAATACTCAGCAAGGAATATTAACAGAAGGCGATTCTAGCCTTAGCAACCACACAATCTAAAAGTATTCAAATCATTTGGAAGATTAATCTATCCTTAGTATTAATCTAACAGGCAAAATCAATGAATTATATATAAAAGTCAATATACAAATGCGGCTTTCATTACAAAATCATATTAGAAGAAGAAAGAAATAAAGCTACTCAATCTTCAGCTCAATCCAGCCTTCTATTTTCATTTATAATTCTTCCAAAATATCTTATGCGAATAATGATTGAGATTATATCATAGTCAATATTGCATCAATTATCAGATCTTCAAATTTTCTTCAAAAGATATCAATGACTTTTCTTTTTCTTTTAAATTTATATTTTTGTTTTCAAAGATACCTTTTTTTCACTTTTGTTTACACATCTATCTATTTCTGATCAATGCTTTAATAAAAGTTTCTTCTTTATTATTCTTTTAAATAGAAAATGACAAACAAGAGAGGTAGAAAGTAATCCAAATCTGCTGCTTTGGCTAGGAGTAGAAAGTGCATGGATTTTCTCTATGATTTTGAAATATCTCAACGCTAAACAATGAAACCAGATGTCACAGCTCAAGCTTTAAATTTCCATGCCTCAAGCTTAACAGTCAAAATCCTATTGAAAATACAGTTTATAAAAGAAAAAGATAAATACATATATTTTTTTAGAAAAATTAAAAAAAGCAAACAAAATAATAAAAGAATATTTTAACTTTAAAAAGTACTATCAAATGGACCCTTTTCCTCTTTTTCCATTCAATTTAATTTTAGCAATGTCATGTCTTAGGTAGTTAAAAGTGATTGATCTATTATCCATTTAAACTCTAAGTTGAGTATTTCTTTCATATATATATCAAAATTTTAAATAAATTAAATAAGCTCCATCAAATTTTAATAAATTTTAACATATTATAATCATAATCATAATGTATTAAAAGAAGAAATAGGAATAAGGGAAACTACAAGTTTGTACTCCTCCTTCAATTTTTGTAAAAACTAATTTTGTATCTAATTATATATAAAAAGTAATTTTTATTTAAGATGATTATATTTAAAATCAAATATAAATATACCTAAAATAAATATAAAAATTAATTAATAATAATTTTAATTTATGATATGAATTTTAATCTAGTTTTATATAAAATAATAATAAATGTAAAACTAAATAGTGATAGTTTTAATTTATAAAAAGTAATTTTTTTATTAATTTGAGTGGATAAAATTTTTCATCAAAAAATAAAAAATAAAAAATATTATATTTTATAATTTATTTTGAAGTGCAATTAAAGTTTTAAAGTAATATAGATAAATAATAAAGAATCACTCTTATAAAATATTTTGGATTAAATTTTAGTACTATTAATCAATGAAATTTGAATAAATGATTATCTAGGTGTTGGCGTATAACTAGAATGAATTTCGCGTGCATATAATTCAACAAGCTTTAAATTTATAATCCTTAATAAAGTAATTACGCATCCGCAAGAATACGAGTCGCAACTGCAGTATAAGGGTATCGTTCACTGGGACTGACGGTAATCAAGTACTAGACATTAATTTTATTGATTATTTAGGCAATAACAAACATTAATTATTTCCAAATGTATTAAACTAACATTATATTAATGGCTAAGGAATATTTTACATATGGTACAATTAATTCTAGGGATGAATGTATGAAACTAACCATATTCCCCATTTATTACATCAATTAACTCTCAAAGCAATGTTTAAATGTAATAAAATTTCCTTCCAGAAACTCATTACCTATTAAAGATAGACCTACAGACTACTTTCGTGACCATTAAGTCTATTTCAATGATGAACTCAAAACCACATTCAGCTTCCTAATACTTTAACTCCTATGCCTAGGTGATTAAGATTAGGTGTTTCCATATATGATCAGTTAGGTTAACTCTTCTTTCAAAGCAATCAAAATAACTATGTAATATTTTATTAAAGAAATTGGCCATCGTCTCGTTAACAAAATACATTAAAAATATCAATACCAATGGAAACATAAAGATTAACTGATTCATTAATAGGGAATAAGCAATAATATCATATCATCCAACCCTAATTCTAGATTAGGTCATAAAGGGAAAATACTGAAATAACAGAATGGATAGTACTGTAAACATCACAACCATTGTTCAATTCAGAAAATAGTGAAAGGAAGAAAAAGAAATAGAGATAATATAAAGAACTCAAGAATTAAACTCTTCAGCTGCTCCCAGCTTCAAACCTTCCAACTCACCCAATTCAGATTCTAACAAGCTTTTTCAATTCCTTGATAGCTCACCTGCTGCAGATCCAGAAGAATCAACACTAGTTAGCAAGGTAATTAATCTCTGTTCTTAGTTTTCTCTCTTCTCTCCTCAAAAACCCTAATTCTCTCTCTGTGACCGACCCCCTCTTCTGATCCCTCAAATCACGTTTAATCCTTTCAAAAAAAAACTATCCAAAATGATCCCCACCTTCCATTTTCATCCAATGGCTCAAAATAAAAGATGTAAAATAGGGTCAAAATAACATACACGACTCGTGTAAGCTTTGAAAGAAATGAAAATGCAACTATGGAGGTGAAATAAGCCACACACGAGTCATGTATGTGCTTACATGACTCGTGTAGGCTTCATAAGAAATGAGGAATAAGGTATTAAAGAAAATGCAAAAGTGAAAGACAGATGAGTGAGTCATACACGACTCGTGTATGACTCTCTACGAGTCGTGTATGACTCGTGTATAGGGAAAGTGACAAGGGGAAAACAGCAAAGAAGAAACTGGGACTTACACGACTCATGTAAGTCCTTACACGAGTCGTGTAAGACTTGTGAAGCAAATTAAAAACCTCTTATCTAATCTAATCTAAGGAAAACTACATAACTAATACTTAAATTATTGACTAAGTTATGAATAAAGACCTAAAATAACTAAATAAAAGCAAATTAATTCTATCTTCTAAAAGTAATTCTTAGATTATGTAAAGTATATGTGAAAATTAAGTAAACGAAGATAAAATGAATGATAAAACTCAAATATGCAAATTCATGAATGAAATGTAAACAAGATACAAACATATGCAAAACACCATATAATATGTCGCTAAGCTTACTAGAAATGCATGAAAACATGATGAAAGTGGTTACTTAAGCATGAAGAAAGACATTGATAATGCAAATTATCAAACCACCCCAAATTGAAGCTTTTACTTGTCCTCATGCAAAGAAAAACAAAAATCCATAGGTCAAATGAATCATGAGTTGTAAAAATTCAAATAGGAATGAATTGAATATAATTCATGTAATGTTAAGAACCTCCACTAGTTGAATATGAAATTTGAACCTTAATCAGTCTATCACCTTGTTATGATAAATGTAGTATCCTAATTCGACATATATGTGTGCATGTAAAGATCAACATACTTCTAAGTAACTGAGTAAGAATGAAAAAGGTAACTCAAAGAAAAAGTAATGTTGCTTATAGAACAAAAAAAATGGATCAATTATTTTTAAACTTTTTTTTAAGATTATTTACTTACAATTTTTCTAGACCGGATTACTAAGTCGCTAGTCTTTAGCTTGAAAGCCAACATTATCAATGCTAGCTTCCGGTTAATCAACTTACAACTGAAGTACCTGAGCTCCTTACTTGTATTTTTGATCTTTTTGACTAGAAACAATCATGGTGTGCACAAATGTCCCTATCCAATGGGCATCAGAAACATCGGAGTAGAAGTGAACGTGATAATCATGCTCATTGATGTTTTCAACCTATAGAACCACATGGGGTACATGTTGTTCCTATCTACTAATCAATAAGCAGAGGAGTAGGTCTAGAGTTAAGAGTGACTTTCTTTAAATTTGTTACAGTCGATCCATTGATTGAATCACAAGCAATTAAACTTCTTTGTCAAGAATTATCCATTTCATTAATGCTCAATTGAACTTAAAGCATGGCTTAAAGATATAACATACATGTAATTAGGATATAACAATAGTGATAATAAGAATCTAGGAGATTAAAGGTTTCAAATGACTTATTCAATAAAAGAAAGTATCAATGATCATTACATGTACCTACCAATCATTCCATTTGAAAAGAAGCAACCTATAATTCACTAGCCTCAAGACTAATGTGTTTCAATCTTGAAGACAAAATTGATAAATTTTTGCAAAAATTTTAAGCATATCAGACACATATCAGACATATATCAAACATAATAGTAAGTTTTAGCAAACAAAAATGCAATAATGAAATGATATAAGCAAAGCAATTGAATAGATGCCACCCTAAACTTTTAGGATTGGCATTGTCCTCAATGGTAGAAAGTATGAACATGAATGACAGAATAATACAGTATGAAAAACTAGTAAGTAAACTAAAAATAAAAGAGTACAGAAATACGTTACATCATGTCTTTGGTGGAGGAGGTGGTGGTTGGTACCCCTGATGCTGGAAGTAACCAAGGCATATATCTTCATAACGATCCATATGATTGTGAATCGCCTGAATTCTTTAGGCATTAGACTATGTAAGTTTGTACAGATCAATCAGGGTCTATGTATTTGAATTAACTATCATGGTGAGGTGATTGAGCTGAGACATAATATCATGAAGGGTGGGTTCAGAAGGCTCGTGATGTTCAGAGTAGGTTTCTTGGTGAATTGGGGCGGAAGAAGGAACAATAGGAAGAGTGAAGAAGTTGGTATACTATCACTACTTATATCATATTGTATCAAATTTCCCTAGGCAAAGAAATATTTCCAGTTCTCCTTTTTCCAGTTAATCAAACGCTTATTGGTCAAAGAAATTAGATCAAGCAAAGTACGACCAAGTGTAACAGTATACTTAATTTTCTTAGTTCTAAGGACTCCAAAGTGTCTGCCAAGAATAGAAACTAATCCTCTATAACATATTGGCGTATTTTTTGACTCTCTCTTAAACGTGTGAAATCTTTGACCATCCATAATGTTGCATCAAACTTAATTCCATTAGTCATGCAATGGACAAGGAAGAGTTCAGCAATAGTTAATTTTGAACCTTCCTCCCTAGGTAACACCACATTAGAAAACAAGGTAAGCATATATCTAACAATGGGGGACCCGATTTAGCTTACCCTGGAGCTGCTACAATCATACATAGGGTGTCCCTGAGTAGCAAGAGATGCAAAAATCGATACACTATGGAAATCATTCGAAAAGTCATTGATTCCATCATTAGGCATTTTGAAAATTTCTCTAAGTTCATCTAAGGTGGATTTGAAGGTCTTCCCTCCCAAACTAAATTTAACAATGCCATAGTTATCTAGAAGTGGATTCAATTGACCTCAGATTGAACTTAGAAACTCTAATGTAAGCTCAGTAAGAGAGTATTCCTTAAGTGTAATGAACTCCAACCAACCCAATTGACTAATGAAGTTGTAAACCCGTGTCTTACATTCTAGGTGTTCTAAAGCAACATGAAATGGTATGGATGGATTGAAAATGAATTATGACAAATGGTTAATTGAAAGAAGAATGAGTTACACATTTACACATTTACCTAAATCTAAGCATTGAAACAAAAGTAGTAATATATGATATGAATTATTCACTAAACTAAATGCATTAAATGATATGTGCATGAATGGTCATATAACGAAATTATCTAAAATGGAAATGTACTATTCTAAATATAAAATGAAATAAAAATTAAAAATAAGCTGATTCTAACAATCCAAAATATCAGAATAGGAATATGCAGCTATGAATTTAAGTTACTTATATACAATGACATGAGCACCCATATATTAATCCTAGACTAGGAATAATGCTATTACTAGTTCTAACACAAACTGAGTCAAGTATTCATGCTACACAAATAAATAATAGAAAATTACTAAAAACTTAATCAAACAATAAAACACTTGCAAACAAACACGAAAATAACACACAGGAATGACACAGTGAAAAATGCAAGAAAATTGCAAAACATAATGAAAAATGCAGGAAAATTGCAAAACACAAAACATCTAAATCCGTTACGGTCGTAAACGACCCCAAACTTAGCCTGTTACTCGATTGCGGAAAAGAAGCATAATGTTACTGCTCGATGTTCAACCCCTTCGATATATGCCTTAAGTCGATGTCCGTTGACTTTGAAATGGCCACCTTCACTATTCTAAAGTTCAAATACACCGAAAGGTAGAACTTTTTGTCACTGTAAACGGTTCGGACCAGCGGCTTCTCAACTTCCCTGGAAATAACTTCAACCTCGAATTGAATAATAGAATGCTCTACCCCTCTGTAAAATTTTTTATCACGATGTACCGATCATGCCAGACTTTTATTTTCTCCTTGTAAAGCTTGGCATTCTCATAAGCAGTGAGGTGGAGTTCATCCAGTTCATTTAATTGAAGTTTGCTTTTGTTTCTAGCTTGATCAATATCCATATTCAGTTCTGTGATCGCCCAGTAAGCTCGATGCTCCAACTCAAATGGCAAATGACATGCCTTTCCATACAGCAGTCGAAACGGAGTTATGCCAATAGGAGTTTTGTAAGCTGTCCGATATGCCCATAGAGCATCGTCCAACTTCATACTCCAATCTTTCCGAGAGCTATTTACTATTTTCTCCAAAATGTATTTCAACTCTTGGTTAGAGATTTCTACCTAGCCACTCGTCTGAGGATGATATGGAGTGGCCACTTTATGTACAACACCATACTTTGTAAGCAATTTCTCTAATGGCTTATTACAGAAATGGGTTCCCCCATCACTAATTAAAGCCTGAGGAGTACCAAAATGACTGAAAATGGATTTCTTCAAGAATCTAACAACCATCGTTACATCATTGGTTGGACTCGCCACCGCTTCAACCCATTTGGAGACGTAGTCCACACATACCAGAATATATCGGTTGTTCCTCGAAGACAAAAATGGACCCATGAAGTCTATACCCCAAACATCAAAGAGCTAGACTTCTAAGATCCCTTTGAAAGGCATTTCATTCCTTTATCCCAGGCCTCCACTTTGTTGACACTTATCACAAGACTTTACGCAATAATGAGCATCCCTAAAAAGAGTGGGCCAATAAAACCCACTTTGAAGCACCTTAGCAGCTGTTTTCTGTCCTCCCATGTGCCTGCCATATGGAGAAGAATGGCCAGCCATCAAAATGCTATTGAACTTTTCATCTGGCACACACCTATGGATCAATCCATCTGCACATTCCTTGAATAAAAATGGCTCATCCTAGCAATAACTTTTTACAATATGCAGGAAACGTTTTCTCTGTTCCAACTGCATTCTGGTGGAAGAACATTGTAAACCAGATAATTCATAAAGTCTACGAACCACGACACTGAATCATCCATAACACATAAATTTTCATCTCAGAAATCTTCTCTAATTGGTGGCACTGCATCATCGGAGCTATCCTCCCCTGTTCTGATTCGAGAAAGATGGTCCATCACTTTATCCTCTGCCCCTCTTCTGTCCCTGATCTCGACGTTAAACTCCTGCAAGAGGAGTACCCATCTGATCAACCTTGGTTTGGCATCCTTCTTATTGATGATGCATATGACTTCTGAGTGATCTGTATAAACTATTGCCTTTGAACCCATTAGATAAGATCTGAACTTGTCCAAGGCAAACACAACTACTAGGAATTCCTTCTCTGTAGTAGTGTAGTTCACCTGTGCATCATCCAGAGTTCTACTGGCATAGTATATAACCCAAAACTCCTTCTCCTGTCTCTGACTCAAAACGGCTCTTAAAGCATAGTCACTGGCATCACACATCATTTTGAACGGAAGGTTCCAATCTGGGGGTTGAACTATCGAAGTAGAAACTAAAGCTATTTTTAATCTGTTAAATACACTCAAACATTCATCAATAAAAACAAAGGGAACATCTTGGGATAAAAGGTGAGTGAGAGGCCTTGCTACTTTTGAAAAATCTCTAATGAATCGCCTGTAAAAACTGGCATGCCCTAAAAAACTCCTAATGTCCTTAACAGATGCAGGCGGCAACAGCCTCTCAATCACAGTTATTTTTTCCTTATCAACCTCTATTCCCTGAGCCGAAACTTAGTGTCCTAAGATAATTCCTTCTTGCACCATAAAATGACACTTCTCCCAATTTAAAATAAGATTAGACTCTTCACAACGCTTAAGCACTTTTCTTAAGTTATTCAAACATTCATCAAAAGTGGCACCATACACAGTGAAAACATTCATAAACACTTCCATGATATGTTCAATGTAATCAGAAAAGATGGACATCATGCAACGTTGAAATGTAGCTGGTGCATTGCACAAACCAAATGGCATGCGCCAATAAGCAAATGTTCCATAAGAACATGTAAATGTGGTCTTTTCCTGGTCATTGGGGTGACTTGGGATTTGGAAAAATCCTAAGTATCCATCTAAGTAACACATGTAAGGATGTTTAGCTAACCTCTCTATCATTTGATCGATAAAGGGTAATGGAAAATGATCTTTCCTAGTAGCTTTGTTTAACTTCCTATAATCTATGCACATCCGCCAACCCGTGATGGTCCTAGTTGGAATCAACTCATCGT
>CANYBF010198831.1:0-19243 GCA_948192965.1 Dalechampia spathulata
TAGTTTCTCATAATCCTAGTAATTCCCTAAGTAATGAGAAGGTATAAATGTTTATCCTAGACATTAAGCTTGAGCATTCATATAGTGCACTATCCAACACAACACAATTTCATGATTGACACCGGACTTGAAGTAAGAATGATCAATTTACTTTTGTGTTTAGAGGGGTCTATGGTCTTTTATTTCTTTTATGTCTCTTTCCTTCCTTTTTTCTTCTTTTTCTCTTTTTTATTTTATTTTTCATTTATTTTTGGCTTCTTGTTCGAGAGGTAGGTCTTTCTCGTCAAATACCCCACGCTTTTGGTGACGGTACCCGGTTACTTGACATGCTACCTTCACTCGAATGGCTACTAGCGCTGTTCTTATCACCAAGGCCAGTTTTTGGGCACCCTTGGTGACAGCGGAACATTTAGCTCTTTTGCCTTTTGGCATTTTATTGTACTTTCTATTTTATTTCCATAGACCTATCCTCCACTTATTATTAATCATCTCATTTGTATCCTAGCATTTTTCACAAATTTATGCTCTATTGTATAGTGCACTTATAGAAGGTTCAAACTCATTGTCTAGGGTAAATAGTTATACCTGCTCACTCCTAGTGAATAACTAAGATTAAAAAAGAAAACTAGTCCAATCGGGGTGAACTCAAGTTAATATATGTTCAATTCCAAGAAGGTACTCATGCCATATTCAAGCAATCACAATTCAAAACAATCATGCAGTCATGCAACAGGTTTAAACAAACTAGCATGCATTTACTAAAACAAGCAATTTCAAGTCATAACAGACAACAATCATAACAGACAATAATTACGCAAAACATACCCACGTTCCCACACTTAGAGAACACAGTGTCCTCAATGTGAGAAAAATAGAAGAAAATACTAAATAAGCAAAGAAAAAAAAGAAAGGGAGAGAGTCAAATGCTTGTATGGGGTGGTGATGAAGGTTGAGATGGGGTAGGGGAAGGAACATTTATGCCAGAGAGGTCAAAGAATTTCTGCAATTTCCTTCTCTGGTAGCGTTGCTCGCGACGAATGGCAAGCACAGTGTCCTCCACTCTGGCTAGGCGAGCAGCATTCTCCATGTTGCCTTGCTCCAATCTCAGTAGAATGACTTCTATGTTGTTGTCCACAGGGACAGTTGGAGCTGGGCCCTGTGGTTGTTGTTGCTGATCATGTTCCTCCTGTTGCTGTTCCTCTGTAGCTGTCCGTTCTTGAGGAATGGTGGCACCTTCTTCATCACCCTCCTACTGGTCCTCCTCTTCGTCATCCTCAAGCTCGATGTTCCTTTGTTTGACCCCTTTGCGATCAGCATAAGCCTAGAAATGAGTTCCCTTAGCATCAATTATATCTGCATCGTATAAATACCTGGCATAGAACTTTTCTGATGGTAATTTTGTTGGGTCATTAAGGTTCATATTAAAACATTCAGAAATTGCAGTAAGTATATGACCAAGACCTAGTTTCTTGCTCGAAGGTCAAGCCATCTTCATGAACCCTTTCATGAGATGAAAGGTAGTGCAAAAGTCATGACCGTGTAGCGTGCACCATAATGGAAAAAGTTCTTGTGTCGAGACTTTGTTAGTGTCAGTCTTTGCAAAGACGGACACAGCTAAGAATTTATGAAGCAGGATCAAAGTGGGGTCTCTAATCAGTAAATTAGGGGCATTTCTTGTGTCAAAAGCTAAAGCATCCCCTATTAGTTTAGACCGGAAAGTTTTGGGCTTGAAGTTAATGTGGTTGGAAATGAAACCTCGTAGGGGTAAATTAGTGGCCTCCTGAATTAAGTCGTAAGTCATCTCTATAAGCTTACCCCTAAGTCGAAATTGAATTTTTCCTATTTTAGTGCCTACAAAATCACAGGTTATGTAGAATTCATGTACAAGCTCTTTGTACACAGGGTGTTCCTCAACAAGAAAAGTGCGCCAATCTAGTTTTAAAGCTGTAGCCTTGAGTGGCTTGTGCACTCCCAGCTTTTCTAGCACATTCCAATCGAAGTAGCGAGGAAGGATTATTGTTTTCTTACTTACCTGTTGGTATTTCCTACCTTCCTCATTGGTGAAAATGGGAAAGGGAGCCCCGAATTGATTTTATATATCCATTGGGGTTGATGTTGCTGGGGCTTTGCCCCTGTCTTTGGAGCGCTTAGCGAGATATTTGATGCGTTTAGACATTGCTGCAAAAGAGTAGAGGAATAAATAAGTTGAGTATCAAGCACAAAATTAATAATTTGGGCCATTTGACTAACTCCACGATCGTGGAGTTGAACTCCACGATCGTGGAGTTTCAAAATATGCCTTCCCTCCATTCGGTCGTTGTTCAACCCAAAATGCATAAATCATCAATAAAATTGGCATTTAACAAGTGCAAGATGCAACACAACCTAAGTCTAGTAGTTCTTCAACCTTTCTTTGACATAAATTAAACAAAACATAAAAAAAAAACAAAATATTAACTGAAAATCCAAGAAAAATAGAAACAATTCAAAAATTACCTTGAAATGTGGATGAGAATCTAAAAGAAATGGTGTTTGAATTGATTTTATGTCCTGAAAATGAGAAATGCTCGAAGAAAATGTAGTGGATACGGAGAAAAAATTGAGAGTTTTAGGTTTGAGAGAAAAAATTGAGTTTTGGGGGGAAAAGATAATGAAAGGTTTCTTTAATTTTCTCTTTAAAATAGTGTTTCTGACAAGTCCACGATCGTGTTTCTGACAAGGTTTCTTTAATGAAAGTTTTCTCTTTAAAAAACTGACTTCCAAACCACATTAAAATCATGCCATAATAAATGCAAGCATACATGTACATGTTACACACAATCTCAGGTCCATTTGGTCAATATTCAATGTACATATCCATAGTTAAAATCCAAATACACAATATACACAAAGTACATGCTTTGTTACCTACTAATGAACCTTTTAGCATTCTTATACAATAACTCACCTTTACATGCAACCAAACCCCATTTTAAACATCTAAACACACTATTCAATCATGTTTTCATACAAATGCAAGGGCAACATATTGCTGCCCCCTATAATAATGAAACTCAAAATATTCCCAAATTCGGTAGCAAGTTGAATTTTAAATTATCAATGCATATAACCATCTTTCCATCATCCTTTAAGCATATCAAATCTTAGAAACACCCTTAATCATCATTTACAAACTTTAAAGAGTAACTAAAGTGACATATTAAAGAGTTACAAGTTAGGGTTTAGTATAATTTTCACACACCAAAATAAAAACTCATTTGATTATGCATAACATCAAATTCAATAATATTACTTCCTTATTATTTCATCATTCAATCCATTTCTTTTATTCACACATAATTAATACAACCTTAGAGAAACTTACCCTTTAATTTAAGACATAAGAAATCATGAATAAAAAGAAGAAAGCATGGATAGAGCATATAGAACACCAAAACAACATGAAAACTGAAACCTATGCATGATTTTACCTTGGAAAAGTGTTTTTCCTTAACCAAGCATGCAAAGAAGAAGAAGAGAAAGGAGAAGCCAAGACTTAGGATGGAGAGGGGAATAAAAATCACCTTATGCTTCCTCTTAAGACAGTATAAGACTTAATTTGACCATTTTAAGGAAGGAACCAATCAAATGAAAACATTTATAAAGCTTTATTAATTAGTAAACTAATTTATTTCCTTCTTTAATTCTTATTTTTACATGATTTTCATGTCATGCTTGAATAAGAATGCACTTACCATTCATCATGTTAACATGGACATAAATCATACATGTAATAGTTTCCAATCATAACCTTAAATTTTAATGAAATGCCATTTATATCCTAGCTTACCATTTTACATACCATTACTTCTAACTTCACTTTAACTTAGATTTACACATTTTCAACTATACTTTATCATACATTAACATGCTACACATGATAATGCATCACCTTTCACCCATAAATTCCATCATAGGGCATTTTTCAATGCATTCAATAAAAGCATACTAAATTAGCATCTTTAGTGAATATTCACTACTATAATCATCCTTTCACTTTCTTTTCATTTCTTCCTCTATCAATTCCATATCATATGAAATTATTTTATCTATGAGGCATTTCATACCATATTCATTATGTCAAAGCATTCATACATCATATCTCACTCATGTATTTCATGCACTAATCAATCATTCACTATAACATGCTTGGACTACTGATGAGACCTAAGCTCCTTTGCTTATGCTATGACTCCATTATTATCATATAATAAAGGAATATGACTAACACTCCAAGGAACCACTCTAAGTTCATGAATGAACAACTTGATCCAAATAGCTTCCTCAGCTGCATATGATGCTATAATGTACTCTGCCTCTGTAGTTGAATTTATTGTAGTTACTTATTTGGAACTCTTCCAAATGATAAATATATAATCTGATTATGATTTACAATGATCTTTATCTAACAAAAACTTAGCATCAGAATATCCAGTTATCTATAAATCACCTTTTCCATATACTACGAACATGTCTTTAGTTCTTCTTATGTACTTAAGGATGTTCTTAATAGCTGCCTAATGTTCATCTACATAATTGGATTGGAACTTATTCGTAACATTTAAAGAGAATGATGCATCAAGTATACTACATAACATAGCATACATAATGGATCTAATTATAGAAGCATATTGAACTCTAGTCATACGATCTTTCTCTTCTTATGTCTTTAGACACCAGGCCTTAAAAGGATATTTCCTATGTACTATTGGAATATGACCCTTCTTTGAAAGATACATGTTAAAAATTTTTAGCACTTTATCTATGTGTGTAGACTGTGAAAGACCAATAAGCTTCCTTGATCTATCCTTATATATTCTTTTGCCTAAAATATAAGTAGCTTCTCCTAGGTCTTTCATGGAGAATTGTTTGAATAATTAAACTTTTATATTTTGTAAAAATGATATATCATTTCCTATGAGTAGTATGTCATAGACATACAACATTAGGAAAGTAATTGGACTCCCACCAACTTTCTTGTAAACACAAGGTTCATTGACATTTTGAATGAAGCTAAACTCTTTAAGTGCTTCATCAAAATGGATATTTGAGCTCCTTGATACTTTCTTCAATCCATAAATAGATCTTTAAAGTCTATTTACTTTATTATTATCAGTGGATATGAAACCATCAGGCTGTATCATATACACTTCCTCAAGCATATTTCCATTAAGGAAAGTTATCTTCACTTCCATTTATCATATCCCATAATCAAAATGAGCAATAATAGTAAGTAAGATTTTAATGGATTTAAGAATAACTATAGGAGACAAGGTCTCATCATAATCAATTCCTTGCTTCTACCAATAACCTTTTACTATTAAGCAAGCTTTATAGATAATAACATTACCATCCATGTCTATCTTCTTCTTGAAGACCCATTTGCACCCAATGGGTTTAATCCCCTTAGGTGAATCAACCAAAGTCCAAACTTGGTTTTTAGACATGAAATCCATTTCAGAATGCATCACCTTCAACCATAAGGCATACTCCAAAATCTTCAAAACTTCCTCATAATCTAAAGGTTCATCATTCTTAACTAATAAGACTTCTGTGTTTTCATGAACAAGAAATCCATACCTCTTATGTACAATTCTTACTCTAGTTGAGCATATGAGATCTTGTGTTTTCATAGAAAATGTTTCTACATCATCATATAGAACATCAATAGGAACAATCAGTTAATTTGCTTCATCTTATGGCTATTGAACTTCATTGTCACACCCCTCAAGTGTAACATGCTCCTATACAATAGTTCATAGTCTTTAAATATGTGAAAACTATTAATTATTCTATAAGGGATGTGTAAAATATTTTTCTTTTAAAATTTTGAAATACACATATAATTAATAAACATTAATGCAATTATTTACTGCCTTGGACTCATATACATAATTTCATAATTACATAACTCAGGAGTAGTTGACATTTTTGAAGCTTTGGCATATAAATAGTCTTGTTGATTTGGTGCTCCTAGATGTGTATGCTTCTTTGTAAACTTTCAACCTATATTTCTTAAATGATAAACGTTGAGTATTTCACTCAGTGGTGCTATATAATAAATGCATACTAACAATATCAGAAGCATACATTAGGATTCATATATCTTATCATCTATAAACATATAAGGCATCAAATTCTATATAAGATATGTTGGAGAACATTTAATGTTTATACTTACTCAAATCCTTGCTATACCATCATATAAAAATACAAAATATCTTAAACATGAGTATTCTTTACAAAAATCACCATAATATAGCATTAAAATTCCCCCTTAACTCAATAACATTGAAAACTATTTGTAAATGCTCCATAATAGTTCAAATATCATTGAATACTATTTCATGAACTAATAACATCACCTGCCTTCCATTGATGTCTATAGAAATTACTTATTTCATGGTATATAAGTCATCAGTGTCAATTCTATTAATTAAATATTATAGCAATCCTATTGAACCTTTATCAAATAGCATTAAGCACATTAACTACCTATTTCTGTATAATACCATATTACATTCATAATGGTCTATTATCATGGAGCAATGATAATTGACAATTATATTGAATAAGATTAATAATAATCATTCTCTATGCATATCATAGCATAATTTGTTCTTTTAAATGAATAGTTCACTATATGCACTCATATTGTGCCTTTGCTTTCACTTTGCCTTTAATTTTTCAACATAACATAGAATGTTATGAAAATATGGATATAAATACTATAATCAGTCATTTATGACTTTGTCTAAGTAAAATATTGTATATAAACCATCATATCTTAGTAAAACATCAATATATGTACACTTATAATGCACCTATAATAACATTATCTTTCATTTTATTGTAATATAAAAATAATGCATGACTGTGCATATATAATCATGTTATGCATTCTCTCTCTGATTTTTCTGTAACATTTCCTTTCATTTTTGTATGATTGTGCACAATCTCGTATTTGGTTCTGTATGTATCGATACTCATCTCTTATAAGAGGGCATTATAACTATATGGTTCAGTGAACCCATATTTCTTTCCATATAGGAATATTACTGTACAATTCCATTAAGGGAATCTATTTTCTCTATGACCCAGTATGCTTTCATAGCATATAGCTTTGTATCATTTCTCTCTTTTCCTACCTTATATCCTTTATATGATATGTCATGAATATGAATGTGTATATAAATTATTCATGACATGATACATATGCATTATGCTTAATGCCATGACATATATGGTAATTAATAAAGTATAATATTAATCTTCTACTATAAATAATTATTCATGATCCATATCAATTAAAATTTCATGAATAAAGAAAATAGATATTATATAACATCTTTATACCTGTTACAATTCACATGCTGACCTCATTTAATAGTTTAGAATATCATAAAATATAACCTATGTACTCTAGCATTCATTTTCACCATAATAACTACTATTCAAAAGCATGATATATGTATCATCATGGAATAATATCCTTTATGTCATAAATTTTCAATAATGCATAAAACATCATTTAAGAGAACATTCGTTAATCATTTCCTATATAGACTCATCATAAAGTATTCTAAGTATAGTAAATAAATAAATAACTATAGTGTACTTATGTACACCTTTCCACTATTGATCGAGTTATCGATCATGGAAATTTTAGATAGCACAAACCTATTCAGATGATTAGTAGTCACTATCATTGTTCCTCTATTGACTCTGTGATAAATTTCATTATTCACTTAATTAGTCAAGCCAATTTACATTTTACATAAAGTTTATTACCACAAGGAATTCATACATATCCATTTCATGTAGTTATACTTCAATTTCTAGTCATGATAGTCATATTTATAGATTTTCATATCATAACATTACATTCATCATAAGTGGTAATTCTATATGCTTTCGGTTAATTAAGCATCTTGAACATATTACTATTCGTCATGAATACTTAATCATTATTGAATTATATTTAAGCAAATCATAAGTAATTACCCTTATTTATATCATTACACACTCATGCATTCAAGTATAAATGCATATACAAGTATACATGTAATTCGATCATCCTTAATGTCCTGGTCATTTTTGCATTCATTAAGTATACTTAATTAAATACCAGTGGACTCCATTTGATAACATAATAGACCATTAACCTTGTTCATGTCTTAAAACCTCCACATATTCAAGTACATGCACACATTTTAGTCATATATAAACATTCTAGCATTTAGGTCATGTATTTTTATCAATTCAACATATAAGGAACATTAATCAATCATGATTCAAACATAAGACATTAAGGTCAATTTATATCTCTAAGTGTATATACATATGTATAACAATGAATAATGAGGTTTAAACATGAATAACTTTAAATTTGGAAACTTGGAACATGCATTCATTAAGTTTCAAAACATACAAGGCCTGTTACACTTCATTTGGTATGTTACACCATTCGTTTGGTCATTTTCTTTCATGAAATCTTCATGTTTTCACCTTACTTGTTCATGCCTTTATGTGACCTTATAGGACAAGTTGTGAACTATGAAGGACATTCACATTTATACCATCATCTAATGCATGAATCAAAGTATTAAACCATGTTAACAAAGTATCAAAACATAGACATTTAAGGTATGTAACTCAAACTTGTGAAAACCAAAAAATGCTAATATCATTTCTAAATGTACTTAGACTAAATGAATTTTTAAGCTATCCTCTTGGCCTTTAATATAAACAAGCCATATACCATTAGAAACTATATTAATTAAGATTTTTTTAAAACTATAGCATGCAAATTATATCATCCTTTAAGGCCTTTAAAAGTAAAAAGGCTGCATGCCTTATATATCATGCCGAAATGCATAGCATCCCAGTTTTGATAGCTCAAATGAAATCAGAATTAATCATACTTTATACTATTAAAAACAAGACTCAATAAGCTTTAATTGATATATTACATAAAATTTATGGATAACATTAAGGCTTTCAAAAGTGAAGTTTACGAAAAGTTAAAAATTCTATCTCAGACCAAATTCGGTTTTGCTTACATTTGTATTCCTTTATCCATTTAGATTCTAAACCACCTTAAAATCACGCCTTACTAAATATAAACATGCATATACCTGTTACAAATATATTTAAGTCTTAATGGCTAGCAACCATGCACTTAAACACACTCTAAAGCAGTGTATACATAAGTTCATCAAGTAAGCACCAAGGCTACCTACTTTTCATCTCTTTAGCATTTTCATAACATAATTTCATTTTCCATGAAACCAAACTTATTTTTCTTTATTCTAACATATTATTCAATTATGTTTTCATACAAACTCAAGGGTTACACAATACTTCTCCTTAAATAATGAAACCCAAAATATTCTCAAATTGAACAGCAACTTTGAATTCAAGCTATGATCACATATAATCATCTTTCCATTAATCATTAAGCATAACAAACCCTATAAAAACTTTTAAACATCATTTACACATTTCAATCAACAACCATAGTGATAAATTCCAGGGGTACAAGTTAGGGATTTACAACAATTTTACATACCAAAATAGAAATTCCATTTGGTTGCAAAACAACATTAAATTCATCACTTAGCTTTCATATATTTCATTATTCACTTCAATTATTCCATTTAAACATAATTATCACAAACCCTCCAGCAACTTACCTCTTCATTAAAGACATGAGAAAGCATAAAGAAGAAGAAATCATAGATAAGGCGCATAGAACACCAAAATAACATGAAAATTGAAACCTATGCATGATTTTAACATGGAAGAGTATTTTCCTTTAAGTTAGAATGAAAATAGGAAGAAGAAGAGAAGAGGCTGAAAGTTGATGGTGTTAGGATGTTGAAATTGAGTTATGCATCTCATTAAGACAATACAAAATCAATATTTGAAGTATGTTAAATAAGATCCAATCATGTTTTAACATTTGACAAGCTTAGATTACTAACCAATTTGCTTCCTTCTTCTTATATACTCATTTTGACATCATAGCTAGGTCATGCTTGCATAAGAATACACTTACTATTCATCATTTTAACATGGACATAAATCATACATGTAATGGTTTCCAATTATAACCTTAACTTTCCATGAAATGGCATTTATGTCCTTAATTACTATTTAACTTATAATAAATTCTAACTTCATTTAAACTTTCATTTTCATATTTTAACATATAGTTTCTTATATAATAACATGTATAACATGATAAAACATCACATATCACATATAAATTCTATCATTTAGCTTCATGACAAGCATTCAACATAAGCATGTTTAATTCATATCCATAATGCATCTTATGCACATTTTCATCACTTTAACCATCTTCTCACTTTCTTTTCATTTCTTTCTCTATAAATTCCATGTCATATGGAATTACTTCACCTTTCTATCATTTCATAATATTTTTCTCATCTCAATCATTCATGAATCATACCTTTTGCTTTCTTATAGCATAAACATGTCATTTATGTTTTTCTTATGCTTACAACTTTTCTATATATACTCTTTTCCATTATTCACCTTTCAACTAAATAAATAATGTATGTATATGCATAGTAATTCATATTAGCACCTTAATAACATTTAATTCACTAATAATCAACCTTAAGTCCATTTTCATTTTATCACCATCTAACATGCACAAATCATATTCTTACCTTACCTTTATACATACATTCATAACTTTAAACATTTTCTATACTTCATGTATTCTCTTACCATGAAATACATGCTTCCACATATATTCTTTGACATTTAACATAATTAATCTATGCTTGCACTTCATTATATCATGATCATAAAATATATATACATGCATGAATTTAAGGTGCATACTAGAGTGGGACATTCATCAAGTTCAATCTTACTCCCACTATCTCCTTTTAGAAGAAACTCTCTCTAAGAAGACAACATGCTTTGAAACTCTCTCTTTAAGAAGACATATTTTGTTCCAGATGATAATAGGAGTAGTACCCTATGGTTTCTGTAGGATAACCTATAAAATAGCATTTATCAAATTTAACGTCTAGCTTATCTGACATTATCCTCTTTACATAAGCAGAACAACCCTATACCTTAAAATTAGAAAGCATATGTTTCTTATTAAACCACATCTCATATAGAGTAGAGTCAACTGATTTATATGGTACTTTATTCAAAATATGTACAACAGTCTCTAGTGCATAACATTAAAACAATTTGTATAAGTCTATAACGCTCATCGTGGACCAAACCATATCTAATAGAGTTTGATTCCTCCTTTTTAATACACCATTATGTTGTAGTGTATATGGAGGTGTCCATTGAGATAATATCCCATTATCTCTAAAATAGTGCAAAAACTCTTAGCTTAAGTATTCACCACCTTGATCAAATCAAAGAGTTTTTAATACTCTTGCTAACTTATTTTTCTACTTCATTTTTGAATTCTTTAAATTTTTCAAAGGCTTCAAACTTGTACTTCATCAAGTACAAATGTCCATATCTAGAGTAATCATTAGTAAATGTAATAAAGTAGTTGTATCCACCTCTTACATGTGTAGACATAAGACCGCATACATCTAAATGTATGAGTTCTAATGCTTGCTTGGATTTTTCACCTTTTCCTTTGGATGATTTTATCATATTGCCTAATAAACAAGATTCACATGTTTCATGTAATTCAAAATCAAATGAACCTAAATTGTCAAGTTTATATAACTTGGACGTGCAAGTGTTGTTTAAATGGTTAAGGCAAGAATACCATGAATAATGCATTAGGATTGTGTTACACCCGCATTAGAGACCCTAGGAATTTTGCATTTATGTGTGTGTATGTGTAGATGAATAGTAGGATTGAATGAGTTCATGTTATGGGTATGAATGTGGATGAATGTATATTGATGGTTTTGTGAATTGTGATTTACATATCTAATTGCTTTGCTTGTGTGTCATCACCTTATTGAGAAGCGTGTCTTCTCGGTTGGATGAGGGACTGCTATGATATGTGTTTAAGTATGTTTTGGAAGTGTTGTTAGGGTGAGCAAGGGAGGTTGTGACAGGTACCATAGAGAATAGGCTGGGATATGGTACATTTTATCATGGAGAATTGGCTGGGATATGTTTTGGAAGTGTTGTTAGGGTGAGCAAGTGTTGTTTGGGGTTTTGGTAATGGTACGGGCGTATGGTATAACCGTACGGGCATACAGAACAGGGGAGCTATAGGGATTTTAGGTCCTGGAGGGCGTATAGACGTACCAAAGGATGGTACGGCCAAATGCAAACTCGTAGGAATTTGGGTTTATCAGGAAAATCAAGGACGTACAGGCGTACCGTTACTCACAGGAATTGTGTGCATCATAAGTTTTAGTTCAATACGGGCTTACCAAGATCCGTACGACTGTATGTGACTTAAGTTTGACCTTTTAAGGGTTATGACTTAACATTTTTACTTAGGTTTCTTCCCTTTTTCTTCAGCTAAAACACTCCTAAACCCTGCCAAATACAATCTTTAGAGTTCCTAAGCATTCCGAATGTGTGAGAACAAGGAATAGAAGCTAGAGATTAATTCAAACAGAGTTAGAGACTTACGTGAGGAGTCATTGAATTATCAAGTTAGTGCTAGTTTTGTGTCTTTTGCCATCTTTTGGGCTTATTGTTGTTGCTTAAAGACTTGAATCTAGTCTAGGCATGTGGTTATGATTCGTATGGTATCATTTTTATGTGATATGTTGATGCTTACAATGAAGATGCTTGGATTTTATGTTTTCCTTACTTGATGATGTCATGAATGCCCAATTTTGTATGATATGAGGTGTATATGCATGCAATGCAATGATGACATGCATGGAGATGAACGATGAATGGAAAAAGAGAGAAAAGAAAGCGAGAAATGAGGGCAGAGCTCAGCTCTGGGCATACTGGGTTAAGGCAATGGTTATGGGATTCCTTCAGGAATCATTAGATAAATAACCTTTCGAGAAGGGAGATGAGTCTCGAGACCTACAATAGGAATTGAGTGTAGAGCACTCCACAGTTATATGGCCTCCTTCAGAAGATGAGTACTGGTACCTATCGGGAACCAGTGTGTTCGAAAGGAATGTGCACAATGACAGGAAAATCAGAGTGGAAACAGAGGAAAAGATGAAGGAGAATGCATTCATAATGACATACTTATTGCGTGCTTTATTATGTCAGTTTGATGATGTGGTTATGTAATATATGTCTATTTATCTCTGTTTCTAGCACCATTGAGTTTATCCAAGCATTTGTCATTTGATGAACGTAGGTTAAGAGCCCTCGGGTGAGCGAACGGAGAAGGACTAGAGGTCGTCAGCTGAGATAGCCAGATCTCGACGTGGTACAAGACTTCTGTGGCATACTCCGACTCCTTTCTGGTTGTGTAGTTAGTGAGGCAGTAGTTGTATAGCTTTTGGTGGTGATTAATGTACGCACTCACTTGTTTGTAAGAATTCATAACAGGTGATTAATTGCCTGTTATAGTGTATTACTTGAGTGTATGCCAGGTTTATCCAGGGTGTATTTGAACATTACACTACTTTTATTGCACCACCATTAAGCTTATAGATGTGTCTCCATCCGACGTCTTCATGATGCATCCTTTATGGTGTAGGCATCGGTCTTCTTCTAGGGGCCGTTGTCTGTGCCATGGGAGCATGTCCTCCTGGGTATGGGTCGGGTGTGACAGATTGTCACTTTTGATCTTTTTAGTTTGAATATTATAAATGAAGTTTGAATTATCTAATATATAAATTCCATTTTCAATATTACTTGAATAATCGAATATACCATCTTTGAAAATGGAACTTCCATTACAATTGATGGAAATATTACAGCCTTATTCTACCAGATAATGTATTGAAATAAGGTTCTTCCATAAACTTGAAACAGAATAATAGTTATTAAGTTGTAAATTTAAACTAGAAGTCAAATGCAAAATATAATTTCCTATTTATAATGCAATAACCCTTGCTCCATTAGAAACATGAATGTCTGCATCACTCTTATTTAGCTTTCTCTTGCTACTTAGTCCCTATAAATCATAATAAATATGAGATGCATAACTAGTATCTAATACCTAGCTTTTATTATTAGAAACAACATTAAAATTAACCTCAATTACATATATACTTGAAGTAAAAGGAATCCTTCTTAAGTTACTTCAAGTACATCTTGTAGTTCCTTTTTTAATGACCACCTTTATGATAATGGAAGCAAATGCCCTTAGGGGCCTTCTTTACAACCTTTGATTTAGCCACACCATCTTTTAGCTTAAGATCAGGCTTTTTTCCCTTCTTCTTAGAAGAGCTCATTGCTATAGCCATATTTGAGCTTTTTTAGTTGGCATCCTTAGCAAACCTTACTAAATTAATTAGCTCTGGAATAGAAGTCTATTCCTTATTCATTTGATAGTCAAGGATAAAATGTCCATAACTATCAAGCTATGATTGTAGAATAACGTTTACTACCAACTCTACTTGAAAGGTAAATCTTAAACCCTCAAATCTCTTGATGTATCCATGCATCTTTATGTCATATGATACAATAGATGCTCTCTCGTAAACTTTGCATATGCTTCTCTGACAACATCAAAGGAGTTCACAATTGGTTAACGTGTATAGTCTTGATCCAAAACATAGGCTATCTATTCACCTTTCAAAACTATTTTCATTTGGTGAATCCATTCAATGTAGTTGTATCCATTCAACTTATGTTTGATAATGCTATATAAACAAACCTTTTAGGCTATTAAAATTGGAGAAAAAGGAAAAATAATGTGTTGATTAAAGCATCATGTCATTTTAAAAATATAATAAGGTCTTTAATTTTATTTTTATCTCTCACTATTTTATTTTAAACCAATACCCCTTAACTATCAATCTAGGAAAGTCACACTTCACTTTCCTTAGTGGGTTAGTATCCAATTGTCATGAAATTCTAATCTTGGGTATGCCCAACAAACTAAAACCTAATATCAATAGGTAGATATCTTATGTCAATCATATCACCATATGATTACTGAATCATTGGATCATCAACTCTTGATGGTTTATGTTATCTCATGACATAATATCACAAACCAACCTACAAGATCTATTACCTTAAGAATGCATAATAAATAATAAATTCATTTAAATCCACCCCATTTTAAAAAACTTGGATCATGTCAAATAGGCTTCGGTATGCCCAACGACCCAAATGAAATGAAGCTCTCCATCCTTATTCTTAAATTTAAAAGGCCGTAGAATTAATATTTCTTTTAAAGGATTTCTTTCCTTTTATGTGTTTAAACATACAATGTAATACCCAATCGATCAAAACATCCTCTTTTAGAATAATTAATAAAAACCATATAATTAAGAATTCATTAACCACTTTATAAAGGAGTGGTGAAATTTTTTTTGATGGAATACATCAGGTTTGTATTTGAAACTATTAATGTAATAGATTGATTTGATGACTACCTCTATAACCCAACACGAGATCATTCCAGCATGCTTCATCCTCACTCATATTCTTCTCGAGGAAACGTCTTAAGAGGTCACTGATTCTATAATTGTTCCATGCAAAGCATGCTTAACTATGAAGTTCTTACAAAATGAGCACCAAAAAGGTAGGTGCACCTTGTTGGTATAAATAGTACCTATCTAATCACTTAAGCTATTCTTGATTATGCAATCGTATACTTACACAGTATCAAAATCACTCAATTGTGTTGCCCTATCCATATACAATCTCAGGATTCTTCTTCTTTGGGTGTGGGATTAGTTCATTTATATGTCTCTTTGCCTAGAAGCCTATCAAAAGTCTCTCCTTGTCCATGCTCTCTTTGGCATCAACATCTACTTCCTACCCTCATTAGCTTTGGGTGTCACATGCCCACTAGTTTCTGCTTACTTCATCCTTGAACCATATTATACTAGAAGAGGTCCCAACTCTGATACCAAACTGTAACAATCTAATTTGATGATTGCCTCCACAACCAACACGAGACCTTTCTAGTATGCTTTCTCCTCACTCACATTCTTCCCAAGGAAACTTCCTAGGTACTCACTCATCCTATAATTTCTCCAGGCTAAACACGTGTAACTATGGAGTTCTTACAAAATAAGCATCAAAGAGATAGGTGTACCTTATTGGTATGGATAGTATCTATGTAATTACTTAAGCTATTATCAATTGTACAATCTCATACTTACATAATCTCAAAAGCACTCAACTGTACAGCTCCATCCCTACAACATCTTAGGATCCCTATTCTTCGGATATGGGATTGGTTCATCCATGTGCCCCTCTACCTAGAATCCTGCTAGGAGCTGCTCCTTGTCCATGCTCTCTCTAGCACCGATATCCATCCCCACCCTTGTTAGCCTCAGGTGTCATAACTAACTCTATTACCTATAGCTTTATTCAATCATTTGTTTAAATAAAATAATCACATATAAATTATAATATTCTATTAAACAATTGTTGCATGTATACATCATTCATATAATTTAAACAAGTCATACTCTATATAGTTTTAATATCTTTACTATTATATAAGCACAAGATATTTTACTGCTTATTGTATAATAAAAGTATTTAGTAGGAATACTTTATACTATCAAAATGTGCTTCTGAGAGTCATATGAATGTCACATCCATTTTAATTATTATTATCTTAATCGTAAATGTAGTTGTGTTAAGCTATATGTTTTTAGATTATAATAGCTACAATTCTTAGAATAATTATTAAATTAATTAAGATTGATAGTTGATAAATCTAATTAATGCCTATATAATTTTACTACGAATATAGATATTAATCTTGTTAGTCAAAGAATAAAGATACATATATTGATAAGGTGATTAAGAAATGATTTATTACATTTATATTGATTATCACTAATTTTAAATATGGTTATAATTATGTTTAGTTATATTTTTAATTTTTACAGTTAAATTTTTAGTATAATTAGTGATTAATTAAATAGAATTAATAATTTAATATTTAAATTATTTTATTATACTTATAAATAATTACGTTATTAGTGTTATATAAAATATAGTTAACATTTAAATTATTTCATTTATGTATAAATTTGAATTAATTTTAGCTGGTATGTAAGAAGAATATATTAAGTTCAAGGAATATAGTAAGTGCTAGAATTGTTTTATTTTGGTGACTAGATATTTATTTTTTAAAAAAAATTACTTAAAGATGAAATAGTTATGTAATAAAAAGAGTGAATATATAGGAGACATTAGCAATTAATTAATGTAAATATATATTGGCTAGAAAAAAAAGAAAAATGGTATAAGTTTAAATTTCTTAATAGCCATTGTTAGAAGATAAAAGTTTACCACCTTAAAGAGGATTAGGGGGGATTGAATTACTTAAGGACTTCACAAGTTGAGGAGAAAGCCTTAACAAGTTGAAAAGAACTAGAACTTTCACTTTCTTGTGAACAATTTGTTTATCGCTTGCTAAGAAGAGATTCCTTGAAAAGTTGCACCAAAGTATATAAAAATTAGGTAGTTAATGGGTTGTTTATATGCTAATCCATAGCTAGTTGTGATGTGGGTGTGAGGAAGATAATTTACTGCTTGTAACAAACATACCCTATTGGCTTATGTATTTAAAGATTAAGGCCACAAGGTAAATTTTATGCTTGAATACTATTTGATGGCTATTTAATCTCTGAAGTGGAGTTGAAATAAACTGGGAACTTGATTGAATCCACTAGTATATGTATATGCTAAGGTGATGGTATGGTAATTAACTATTTATGCTTGTTAAATACCTTAATTTGTGAATTGAAATCTTGCATCCTCTTTTGTGTTAGTATGTACACATTAGTTACCAATTAGGGAGTATAATGGGTTATATTTTAAGCTATATATGCACTTTGCAATGTACATATACATTTAGAAGAGGCTAGAATGCATAGGTACTCTCAATACTGGCCTTGTAAAACATACTCATATATTTAGTTTACTTAGTTGGTGTAAACATGGCTAATTACTAACAAGAGAATTGTTTCTTGTCATATCAAGTAATTGTGAGCATATGGAGGGCCTAAGTTAATAACTACAGGTTTATTATAGTGTCCATATTGTCATCAATATTGAAATACAAGGATTTTTTCTTACTGATGTCCAATCTTGGTGCATTATTGCACCAACATGAGTAGTTAATCTTATATTAATCCTTTTTATAGGTGGACTATGGAATTAGCTCATTAATGAGCTTTAATCATGAGGTATACTAAGATACTGATTGGCAATCTTATCTATATATGTATGGAAGGAGTGAACTTCTCATAACTATGCATACACCTCTTGACAGTCCAATTGGCTTGCTTAAATGATAAGTTAAAACATTAAAATTGATATAGTTATTAGTAAACCTTAATAAAGAATAAGGTATTATGGATAATTCAAAATATGAATTACAAAACAACATTAGTTAAGAAAAGTAGTTTAAGGTAGCTGGGATACATGTTAGTGTATGCTCTAGAACGTCATGTTTTATTGTAATTTAATATTGAACAATTTATCAATAAAAGGAATTATTCATTGTTCAATTTGCTTGAAAGGTTATTAACTAAATAATGAATTCTAAGATATTGTAATAATATAAAGGAATTCATAAAGAGTTTATGAAATAAGATTCTTATTGTATGCAAATTGTGATTCCCCGTCGCCTCTTTTTTCCTTTAAATTTAAAATGCGGCGTGCAAAGTGGTGTGATAAACGTGCACAATGAAAATACGTGGAGTCGCCACCCGACTCATCTAGCTAACTCAATTGAGTAACTAAACAAGCCAGGAAAAACCCGAGCCTTCCTGCTGAGGGAAAGCAGCCCGAATTTCTTCAGAGTTGGGTTCGGCATTTCGGTTTTACTTATCTTCCGTATTATCGTATCCACTTTTCCAGTTTTAATAAAAGTGCAAATCACACAGTTAGGTTGAAGTTCATTTAAGTCCGGTTTCATGGCATAGAGAAAGCAAGGCATGTAGCATGGATGAAAGCAATAAAAAGCAGAAATATAAAAACAGAAAATAAAACAACTCGGGCATTTAATACAACCCGACCAAATAACAACAGAATAAATCTCCGAGCGCTCCAGAATCCATCTCGATGTAACTCCAGTGAGTTGGGCCTCAAATGAGTCCCG
>CANYBF010198908.1:0-32394 GCA_948192965.1 Dalechampia spathulata
GTGGGATTTTTGGGGTGGGACGGGAAAATGCACTTGGCCGCCAGTTATAATGGCGGCCAACCTCTCTTCTTCGCCATGTCACCGCCACGTTGTGCCATGTCATCCGGCCGCCGGTCAAACCGGCGGCCAACCTGTTGACCATATCAAATCCAGAATTATTTTTGTTTCCACCCCAAATCCAGAAATTTGATTTTTAAAAACACCAAATCTAGAAATTGCCCGACATTTTGTCCAATGCACATTCATTTGCATGACGATAATTCATTAAAACAGCGGGAACTTATTATTCTCCTTTTAAATATGTGTTTTACCCATTTCATTAATAACACAAATATTTATTATTATAACATTTCATTAAAATATTTAACAAATAAATTCTCATATCTCATTATAATTAATTAAATATTTATTAAAATGACCAATTACTCTTTTAAAAATTAGTGAACTAAATTAATGTCAAATTAGTCCCAACGAAAGTAAGATAACAATTAAGATGGCCCGTCAACTGCAGCAAAACTAAATTAAATAAATTATTTTAAACAAATATCATTTATTTATGCTTTTATAATTTTTTAATATTTTTCTAACAAAAATTAACATTTTTATAAGTCATCTCATTATCTGTCTCAAAAAATAATTTTATTTGAGTTTATTTATGTATTAAAAAAATTAAAAAATGCTTTATCTTTTTTATCTAACTTTTTTAAATTATTTATATTTTATTATCTAGAAGTATTGAAAATTGTAAAATTACATTCATAAATAAAAGATATTTTTGATAATTAATTATTAAGTATGATCTCTAAATGGAATAGAGCTATCATATTTAAGATATAAGAAAATAAAGAAAATCAAATTATCTTTTCGAGAAGGAGTGCCATTACTTCAAGCAATAGAATCGTCCTTATATACCCTGATTCGGGAATCATAACAAGCAAGCTTGTCTCAAACATGATACCATCAAGGAAGTTTCACGGGTTCGCTTTTCTTTTCCTTTCCATTTTGGTAGGATGCTTAGCTGAGCAGTGTGGAAGACAAGCAGGCGGTGCTCTTTGCCCAGGCGGCTTATGTTGCAGTCGGTTTGGTTGGTGCGGTAACACAGGTGAATACTGTGGAGATGGCTGCCAAAGCCAGTGTGGCGGTGGTGGTGGTGGAGACCTTGGTAGTATCATCCCAAGGTCAACATTTGACGAAATGCTTAAGCATATTAACGATTGCCCTGCCAAAGGATTCTACACTTATGATGCTTTCATTTCGGCCGCCAAGAGTTTTCTGGAATTCGGCACCACCGGCGACGATGACACTCGTAAAAGGGAGATCGCAGCTTTCTTTGGCCAGACATCTCATGAAACTACTGGTTAGTTTCTATTACATATATTTTGTTAACCATCAAAACACATCTTCGATTATTTTGCAATTACATTTTCTACAACATTTTATGAAATCCTCATCCTTCAGAGATTATAATTTTAAAGGGTTCAACTAAAATTATCAGGAAGGAAAGCAACTTTAATGTCTTGAATCATATATCTTGGAAAAAGCTGACTCTACGTAATTGGTCATGAAAACCAAGTTTCTTGGTTTGACAGGAGGGTGGGCCACGGCTCCTGACGGTCCATACGCATGGGGATACTGCTTTATCACAGAGCAAAATCCTTCGGATTACTGTTCACCAAGTTCCACCTATCCCTGGCAAACAATACTACGGCCGAGGCCCTATGCAACTTACCTGGTAACTATTTTGCTTCATTATTCATCCCTCGTGCATAACTTTACACACTAAATTAAACTTGGGTAAGGTAATTCTTTGCAAAACTTATTTTTGACCTTGTTGAAACAAACTTATGATTGTGATCCATGGTCTTCATACGATATACAGGAACTACAATTATGGGCAGTGTGGGAGCGCCATAGGAGTGGATCTACTCAACAATCCAGACCTTGTTGCTAATGACCCTGTGATTTCCTTCCAGGCAGCTATATGGTTCTGGATGACTCCTCAGTCTCCAAAGCAATCGTGTCACGATGTCATAACCGGAAGTTGGTCACCAACTGCGGCAGACACGGCGGCCGGTCGCCTTCCAGGTTACGGTGTGCTAACAAATATCATAAATGGAGGGCTTGAGTGTGGAAGGGGACAGGGCTCGAGAGTTGAGGATCGGATTGGGTTCTACAAGAGATACTGCGATCTGTTGGGAGTTAGCTATGGCAACAACCTTGACTGCTACAATCAGAGGCCTTTCGGAAATGAACTTCTGGGATTCGTAGATTTCATGTAACATTCCGTTTTCGTATGAAATAGGAGACAATAACAAATAAATCGTAATGATCTGCGATCAAGATCTTGGTCCACTGATAATAACAAATAAGAATATGCTATTTTGCAGAATAACTACTTTTAAGGATTTTGAAGGTTAATTCACTTTATATCAATTACCCTATGAATTGATATTATAATTAATTAATATATTAGATTGCATTTGGAAAGATTTATTATTTTGCAGTCACCCCTTGAGAGGGAACATGGGATTTGAAATGATGTTTTCTTTAAGTGTTTCATCTTGAAACTATTTTAAACTCTTTTATCTTTGGTATGCCATGTCTTGCATGTAGGCTTTGTATGCAGAGGAGAAGCAGATGATGAGCTTTAAGATGGGGCTTTCGTGGTGTCTACATAAATTGACTAAGGTCTTGTGAAGAGTAAGTGATATTTGGTCTAGTAAATTTAAGAAATAATAATCGGTCAACTACGCATTGATATTGTTTTGGATCAGATAATGGTTTTGCCTCTTTTGGACTTAATTTCAAATAGACGGTAAGGGAAAATTACTTCCTTTGGCAATGTAGTGGACCAATATCCTTGATATATCTATAACGTATTTCCGTCGATTAACATAAAGTTTTTATGTTCACCATGCAATTTCAAGAACTAAAAATTATCGAACATGCCCGAGGTGAAAGCATTATCAAAGCTTATTTAACAGTAGCTATAGTAGATTCATCAACTCCCAAAATGAGTAAGTAATCCATATAAATAATAAGAATAATATAAGTATTTTTTTCTCCCTTCATAAAAAGACCACGATTTATTTCAGTTTAAGTGGAACTTATTAGATATTCCTTTGATGGTAAAAGACACAAATCTTCATCGAGGTAGGCATTATTTATATCTAGTTGATGAATTGACCACTTTATTGCTCCTATTATAGCTAAGAATAATTGAATTGTGACCATCTTTGCTATAAAAGAAAATTTATCATAATAATAGATGCTAAACTTATTATAATCTTTTACAATGAATCATGCTTTATATTTGTCAATTACACTATCAACATGATATTTAATTTGATAAATTCATTTTGATTGAACGGGTCATTTTTCTCCAAGCAAAAATATTAAGTCTTAGATCTGGTTGGCTTTTAGTACATTCAATTCTTCTCATATGGCTTGAACTCACTTATTATTTTGCTTTGCTACTTTATATGACGTTGATACTGATTATACGAACATAAGTACTCATGATTGTATGGAAGGGATGAAGATAATAATGTATAACTTTGAAAAATAGTTGAAACAAAGTCATTAAGCCAAGGAGGATGTTGGGTAGTCGAGGTTAGGGTTGAAGCATGATTGAATGTGACTCATGCATATCAAGTAAGGTTTTTGTGATTTGTTGGGTAATATATGAGAGATAAGCACAAATATAAAAGAGGTAAAATAATTGAAGAGTTCGAAAGACATTATCAACTCATAATAGATGAAGCCTTCAAGTCCTTATAAAAAGATAAGTTGGAACCTTTGTAACCGATATAGCTTCACTCCATCTGCAGTTTAAAATGTAAGTAAATGAGTTAAAAAAATAATGTGAGATTATAATTCCCAATATAGATCTAATTATATTAGTCTATAAGATCAAGGTCTTTCCAAAAGGTCAATTAAAACAGGTTGATTGTTTAGAGCTGTAAAATAAATGGTTTGACATGATACTGTAATAGATCCTCGGTAACATCATACGCCATCATATTAGATTGATGTATATGCCAAAATTATTTTAATTTTGATCTTATTTCGACATTAGCAGGAGGTATAAGCAGTTGTTCGTATAATACATTCCTATCGCATGTATTATGTGCAATCATAGATTATTAATAATAATTTATTTGATTAGATATATTATAATTAAATATATAATATAATTAAATAAATAATATAATATAATAAATTTTTTTTATTGTATTTCATTATATTATATTATATTATTTGATAAATAATATAATGTATTATAATTATAATAAAAAAGAAATAAATAAGTAAGTTTAGTATTTGAATGAATTATAATAAACAATATATTATATTTTAAATATTTTAAATGTGTTTATTAATTTTTTTATTATATATTAATAATTAATTAGATATTTAATATTATATTAATATTATATAATTAAATAAAGGAATCAAATATAATTATGATTGTATTATGTAATAATGGAGGTCAGTATTTTGTAATGTGATTCTGCACTCATTTTTATGCAATGACATGACCCTACTTAGTTCTTTGGACCCTTATTTGACCAATGATCAAAAGCCCTAATAAAAACCACAAAAATGCAATTTTAATTGATGTCCTATAATTATCACACCTTATTTTAATAAAGAATTGCCCATGATTAAATTATCATGAAAATGTGTTGTAATTATTATGCAAATTCAAAATTCAAAGAATAAAAAGAAATCAAATACATAAACTATGTAATGAAAATATTAAGATACTAAAACACTAAATAAACAGTAATAAGTGAAAAAAATGCATAAAGTATATGATAATTAAGATGATAAAATAATAAAATAATATTAAATATCATAAGAATAAACACATAATATATGTAATATTTAATTTCTTCTCGTAAGATAATAATATAAATAATAAACTTTTAAGAATACATACAATTATATTTGGAAAAGATCTAATATTTGCATGGTATCATCTAAAATTTTTTTTCTTTAAATAATTTGAGACAAATATTTATTATTAAAAAAGGTTTTCGATTTCATTTCTTAGATTCTTAAAATGATAATTTTATTTCTTTAGCAATTAAAATTTAATTATCAATAATACTATACTTGTGGTAATATTATTTGTCAAATATAATTCTAAAAAATAAAAAAATAAAAAAATAAAATTATCTATTAATTTGTTTAATCCGAATATAAAATTAGTAAGATTATTTTGAGACATGGAAATGTTCGATTTAATTATTATGCGACATGAAATGATGAGGTGGCATGAAAACCAAACTCGGGTTGCTCTCTATTCAAACTAGGAACTTCCTGAGGAATGTTGAAAGAAACTTGCTAAGGAAGGAATGACAAATGATGAAATTTACTCACTCGACGACAAATTAATAAACAAACAATTTCCAATGAAAATAGAAAAAAAAAAATTCCTTGCATATAACCCTTAATGAAGATTCATAAGCAACTTTTGCGTCTCAAACATGGTATCATCAAGGAAGCTTGGTGGCTTAACTTTTGCGTCTCTGTTGTTTTCCACGTTGGCAGGTTCATGCTTCAGTGCGCAGTGTGGGAGGCAGGCACATGGTGCCCTCTGCCCAGGAGGGTTATGTTGCAGCAAGGATGGTTGGTGTGGTAACAGCGATGAATACTGTGACGATGGCTGCCAATCTCAGTGTGATGAGGATCTGGGTCGTATCATTTCTAGACCAACATTTGATCACCTACTTAAGCCTAGAAATAATACTGCTTGCCCTGCCATAGGATTCTATACTTACGATGCTTTTGTTTCGGCTGCCAAGAGCTTTCCAGGATTCGCCACCACTGGCGACATTGCCGCCCGCAAAAGAGAGATTGTTGCTTTTTTTGCCCGGACTTCTCGTCAAACTACTGGTTTGTTTTTAGACTCTACATTTGGTTAAGCTTCATAAATTAGTTCTTTCAAGCTTGATTTTATATTTTTAAGGCATCCATCTATGACTGTCTATTGGATCTAAAGTTTTATGTTAAAATTTTTCAATAAATACGAATTTTACGAATAAAATTTTAAATTTTTTCATCATAAAACTCTCTTTTTATATCAAATAATTACATTACTATACAAGATATTAAGATTGATTTTATATTTGTAATATAATCGGGTCTCCCTTCATGCCAATACTACATAAGATTCACTTAATGAGACTTGATACCTATTTAGAATGCTCTTCAAACTCCCAATGACTCAATAAATGTTAGATTTTGTTTGATTTAATTTTTTTCATGTTTAAATGTATGAATCAAGATTTTTAATATGATTTTTAAATTTATTTAAATTAAAATTTTTATTTGGGTTATACAAAAAAATTTAAACTCGTAGATCTCAAATTTTTTACTTGTATAATAGTTATAATTATTTTTTTCAAACATTCCTTCTTTCTTTTCTTTTTCTAATAAAACATTTAGGGGCGTTTGGCTTAATTATAATTAATTTTAAGTTATATATTGTACAAAATTTAATATTTAGTTTAAAAAAACTTATAGCTAATAAATAACTCCTATGAAAATGAGTTATAATTAAAATTATTATTGAAAGAATTAATATGAGTATTAGTTATTTTATTATATATATAATAAACCATATTTTGATTCAATTTTTTTATTATAATTATATTGAAATTTATTTAAATTAAATTAAAAAAATAATTTAATATATACAATACTTCATTGCATTTATGAAAAATAATACATGGAAATATATTTAAAATAAAATAAAATATTTAAAACAATGATACTAGTAAGTCAGTTAAAATTTGTTTCAAAATAAATTAATATATTAAATTTAAATAAAAATAGGTTAAATGTTTAAAAATAAGGACAATATGATGAAATATTAAATCAAAACAAACTTAGAAGTTGATATCTATAAACTCGAAAATAATATGCTAATCTCCCCTAACTTATAAGCTCCAAGACAGATATATCTAATTTATTTTATAGTTTTTAAGCAGGGTTTTTTTTTTTTTTTATCATTTTAGATGGATTAGAGTAGGCATAGTTGATGTTGAATAGTGTTAATGGTGATACTTAACCGCAGGGTGGTCCTGGGGATATTGCTTTGTTAAAGAACCAATTCCTTCAACTTACTGTTCTCCAAGTTCCAGTTATCCATGCGCCCCTCAAAAACATTACTACGGCCGAGGTCCTATCCAACTTACCTGGTAATAATTTTGTTTAACTGTATTTATTCATCCTGACCTTATTTATGAACTGCCGGATATCATAAATCTGATCCATGGTGATCGGAATCTACTATGAAAAATATAAGGATTCGAATTCATGTTCTGCTTAAAACTATGCAGGAACTACAATTATGGAAAGTGTGGGAAAGCCATAGGGGTAGATCTACTCAACAATCCGGATCTTGTTGCTACTGATCCTGTGGTTTCCTTCAAGACTGCTATATGGTTTTGGATGACTCCCCAGCCTCCTAAACCATCATCTCATGATGTTATAACCGGACTTTGGTCACCATCTTGGCTTGCAGGTTATTGGGGTCCTCACAAATATCATCAACGGAGGATCTGATTGTAGCAGGGGATTCTAGGTGAGGGCTGGTGATCGCATCGGGTTTTACAAAAGGTAATGCGACTTGCTGGGACTAGAGTATGGCAACAATCTTGACTTGGAAAATCCAAGGCCGTTTAGGGATGGAGTTTTGGGATTGATATGCTTAAGAGGAATTCGTTTCTAATTTGTTTTTCAAGAAGACATTTATATTTATTGTTTTCATAAGGGATTAATAGCAAGTCCTGCAGTTTCACATGAATACTTTGAAAGCTATAGATTTATGAATTTCTAACATTTTATCATTGGATTTATGTTTTATTGTTTGGTATATTTATATACTCTTGACTTAGAGATTGTGAAAGTGAGTTATGTTGACTTGAAAATCTTGTATTAATCATATATTTTATCAATATCAAGAAATAATTTACATTAATCTATTTATTATAAATCTTTCGAATAATTTTTATATTTTTTATTAAATTTGAAAATTCCTAATTTTTTTAATGAAAAATTGGAAAAATTAGCTGTAAAACTATTGAGCGATGATGAGTAGAAGTGAACAAAACTCGGATCAAACCGAACAAACTGATTAAAACCGAATTAAAAATTTCAATTTGGTTTTAAAAATGGAAAATTATTTTGTAAGTTTGAATTTGAAATTTTGTAAATTGTCTAGTGGTGAGGTGGTATATGGAATCCTCATAGGGGTGTTCAATTAGTAGAAACACAGTTCCTCACTCTTTTTACCAAAACAGCCTTACCCACAAACCAAAGAGAAGCCACATGTTATTGTTAGCTAAACAATATATACATATGTAATTAAAATTTGGTTACACGTTAGAAAAATTAAATCAAACCAAATTACTTCGATTCAGTCCAATTTTCATATATATTGATTGGATTTTAGTTTGAAAATTTTTAAAATTTTTAATATTTATTTATTCGATTCGAAAGTTAAACTGACCGTTGGTGGCTAACATCCAACAAGGCTTCAATGATAGACAACTACAATACATACATAGTGAAGGAAAGGAAAAAGAATTGAAAAATAACGAAGATGGAGGTTAGGTAGAGCGGATTAGTGATTTAGTGACAAACAAGTTTGTTGTTAAATTTTAGATTCCATAATCAAATCATAAAAACTTTATAACCCTATTTTATTGGTTAATTGGGTTGTTATCCATCATTAAAATTTATGCTTCAATCACTAAATTCACCATTAAATTGCTTGCGGGAAGGTTTATAATAATATTAGAGATGAAATGTTGTTTGTCATAAATTTAACCATAATGTCGAAATGGATAAATCCATTGCTACTCATAAAATTCAGGATGACTATCTGTTTGCCACAGTTTTCCATTGCTAAACTGCTCATTTTTTGCACTACTAGAGGTTTCTAAAATTATATTATAAATATCTAATATATATATATTAAATATTTGAAATACAATGTTTTTAATATGCTTTCAAAAAGTATACTTTTCACATTTTTTAATTAATTGTAATTAATCTTACACCTCTTTCTTATATTTAATTATGACAAGCAAATAAATGAATCTTGTTAATTTATCTTGTTTAATAATAATTATTCATTTTAACAATATTAAATTATGACAAGCAAATAAATGAATCTTGTTAATACACATTGATCTTTGGGCACCATACTCAATTAGATCTATTACATGTGCTTCTTATATGCTCACATTAGTGGATGACTACTCTAGGTACACATGGACCTTTATGCTCAAAGATAAAATGAACATTCATATCCTATTACAACATACAAAACCATTTAAATAAGACTATCAAACTTGTAAGATTTGATAATGGTATAGAATTTGTAAATAAATTTTATCAAACACTTTTTCAAGAAAGGGAAATTATATACCAAAATACTTGTACTTATACGCCACAACATAATGGGGTAGTGGAGAGGAAACACAAATACTTATTGCAAATTAAGAGAACTTTAATGTTATAGTCCTATTTACCAAGACATTTTTAGAGTGAATCACTTCTTATGGCTACCCACAAATCAAATCTTCTTCCAAGCAAAGTCATTTAGTGGCAAACACCATATAAAATAATGTACAAACAAGAGCCAAATTACATAAATATAAAGGTATTCATATGTCTTTAATTTACTACAAATGTCTCTTTATTCAAAATTAAGTTTGATGTTAGAGCTCAAAATATGTGTTTTTAAGATATGTTAATGGCATGAAAGCATACAAAGTATATAACATGTTACAATACAAGATATTTATGTTTAGTAATATCATATTCCATGAACATGTATTTCCATATCAAGTAGAACCAATACAAAAACCATCACATCTTGTGTTACCCTTACCCATTCATCACCATGACTTACCAAACACATATTAAATCATAATGTTATGCCAAAATCTATACCTGAGCCTAAAATAATAAAGTTAAAGATACAACCTAAGCTTAAGTGTAGCAGACATATTAGGAGAAAACCTTTTCGATTAGAAGATTTTACTGCACATACCATACATTTTTCTTTCTTGTCTACTTCACTTTAATACAACAGAGCATATGTGAAAATAGTAGCATTTATGTCACAAAACAAAGAACCTACATCATATAATGTGGCTAAAGAGTATAGTAGATGGGTTCAGGCTATGAAAATTGAATTACAAGCCTTGGAATTGAATAATACATTATGATTAATAGATTTACTTGCAAGAAAAAAGATAATCGATACAAAATGGGTCTACCATATTAAATATCTAGCTAATGGAATTATGGAGAAATATAAGGCTCATTTGGTGGCAAGGGGCTATAATCAATAACTTGGAATAAATTACAATGAAAAATTTTTCTCTGATAGAAAAAATGGTTACAATCAGGTTATTATTTGTAAATAATAAAAGATTGGCATGTGTGTCAATTAGACATAAACAATGTTCACTTGTATGTTTTGATTAAAGAGCATATTTATTTAAAACCACTTAAAGGTTATTCAAAAGACTTACCAAGCCAAGTATGCAGATTATATAAAAGCCTATATAGTCTTAAACAAGCAGGTAAATAATGGAATAAGGAATTTACCATAAAGTTTTATCAATTAGGTTTCAAATAGTCAAAAACTTATCACTGTTTTTTTTTTTCAAAAGGGCAACAAGATTCATACCTTGCACTTATTGTGTATGTTGATGATGTGCTTATAACTGGAGCAAACGAAGAAGATATTACCAAAGTTAAAAGAGCTCTCAATGAAGCCTTTACTATCAAAGAGATAAAGCTAGGATGTTTCTTACTCAGACTTGAAATTGTAGGGTCTCAACAATGGATATATGTGAATAAAAAAAAATATTAATGACATTGTGAATGAAACATGAAAAAAGCTCATGAAAATAATTTTCCTTTTCTACTAGGATTAAAGTTGAAACCAGATGAGGGTGAGCTATTACTTGACCTAGACAAGTATCATTGTTTGGTTGGGAAACTTATGTACCTAGATTTCACAAGGCTAGATATCACATATTCCTCTTAGCACTTGAGCCAATACATGCAACAACCATGGAAACCACATCTCGATGTTGCACTTCATATTGTTAAGTACTTGAAATAGTTTTCAGATCAAGGTTTGTTCTTCATTTTAAAAAGTGATTTTAGTCTTCAAGCATATTGTGACTCGGATTGGGCTTCATGTTCTACCAAAAGATGAACTTTAATAGGGTATTGTGTATTTATTAGATTTGCTCTCATTTCTTAGAAAACAAAGAAATAAGGTATAGTTAGTAGATCTACGATAGAATTAAAGTATAGGAGTATAATATCAACAACTTATGAATTAAAATGGGTTTCATACCTTTTGAAAGATCTTCAACTGTCTTTACAATTAACAATCAAGTTATTTTATGATAATAAGGTAGCTCTACACATGGCCTTGAATCCAATATATCACAAGCGCACGGCCTTGAATCCAATATATCACAAGCGCACGGAACATATAAAAATTGATTGCCACATAATGAGAAATATGGTTCAAGAAGGTTTTATACAAATAAAACATATTTTGACAAATGAGCAACTGAAAATTTGTTAATGAAACCATTGGGTTCATATACTCATCACAAACTTTAAAGTTGTAGGGTTATTTTAGGTTTAAAAGGAGAAGTGTAATTGAATGGTGGAAATTAGCTTTTTAGTTTTTTATTTGGAATGAAGGATTAGAATTTGTTAGCCCATTCTAGAGTTAGACAGCTATACATTTTTTTGTTCTTCTTGTACCTGTGTATATGAGCACATAATGATTGTATTATACACGATATGAAAAATAAAATACTTTAGACATTTTTCAACATAATCTACCAAAGTTTAAACCAAATTAAATTGTGTTTTTTCACAAAGTTTTAACTAAAACATAATATTTTTTGTTTTTTGAGAAAATTTTTTTTATGAGACATCAACACATTAAATTATATAACATAACCTTTTATCTTTTAAAGTAATTATAGTATTACCAATATGATAATCCAATAGAAATCCTTGATCAATTTCTTAATTATAAATTGTTTAAGATATACAATCCTGTAAGTATAATATTTAGTGGTTTCCCCTGATCAATGAAGATCAGGACGTTAAGCCACTATATATATATTAGAATTGAGCTAAAAGAAGAACTTATCCAATTCACCTAAGCCAAACCGAAAACCCATATGTCTCTCCTAGTAGTATCATTCACCACGACAGATTCTGATCTCCCAATTGCAAGGGTTTTTTTTTAAGATGAAGGATACATCTAGCATTGCTAATTAAGGTCAAAAAAATAATTATTAATTATTATTATTTTATAAAAAAATTTATTTACCTATTTCTTAAAAACTATACTTCTAAAAAATAATTATAATTAAAAAATAAAAATAAGTTTGAAAACAATTTTCCAAATCACAGCATCAAATGGAAGCAAATTTAATGAAATCATAACATGCAGGATCAGAGCACCCACCAAGTGGAAATCAGTGGAAACTATCGATCTAAGTTCAGTGAATGAAGATAGGGAGGGTGAGATATCCCTACAGAATAAAATGTCAACTCTAAACTCCCTGCACTTTTAATAATATTTGATCTCAGAAGATCCACCTTGATTTCATCAAATCATAAAACGCTTCACTTTGAAAATCTTTTAAATCTATTTAAAAAAAAGCAAATGAATCAGTGCATCTTATAAAACAAACATCTTTCTGAAATCACATTAAAATTGTTTAAAATCATGCTAAAATACATATCTTGAATTTTTATATTTTTAAAATTTCATAAATCTCGAATTATCTCATTTATACATACATGTATTCATAAGAAGAGTACTTTGAATAGCACTTTGAAGAATATAAAAAAAGGAAATGGATGATAAAAATTTGTTCAACATGACATTTGGTCGGTGCCTATTCCATTACATGACGCTGGCTAACCTCGCAGCAGCTGCAGCTTAATGTATAATTGAAACTTCTCCCAGTTGTGATGAGTTAGATATCAAAAAATAATAACTCGTTTGAATGATAATAATAATGATTAGGAATGATAATTTTTGATATTATTTATCAACTTGAGATAAACACAACATGAAAAAAGTAAATTTGAATTTCATATCAATTCATTATTGACATAATGAAAATCGAGTCTTGAAACAAGTTGGCTGTGAACATATTTCAAACATAATTTCTAAATCGAGTTATGTTGAATCATGTCATTTCAGATTGACTCATTAATTTTCATTAAAATTATATAATTTTAATTTTATTTTCACGAGTAATCATCTATTTTTTGTATTATATAGATCATTTTATATTAAACATGTGCCATTGATTCATACGATATGTGAGTTAATTGTATCAAATAAAATATGTCAAATTCCATTCAGGTTTTTCATATGATTATGAAACTCAATTGTTTTTTTTAAAAATCAAAACATTTTCTAACTTACCAAAAGAATGATTACAAAAGGTTTTCATGAATTGGGTTTGTCTAATTTTCAAAATTTTGAATTTTTACGATATAAATAGCCTCACATAAAATAAGTAATCTAATTGTGATAAACTAAAGATTGTTTCAAAATTTTATCAGGAAATTAATACTTATTACTGTAGTTTTTTACGTATAAATATAGAAATATTATACAAGATAAACACAAAACAAGATTCATTTAAATATTTACTCTTAATATTTTATAAAAATTTGTAGTAGGTTTTAGTTAGAGTTATACCCAAACCAGTGGACAAGCGATTGTGAACCACTTGAGAAGAAATGTTTAAGTAAGCTTTGTAAAACTTGAAAAGATTTTCAAGCGAGTCTGTTAAATTTAAAGAAATTTTAATGCAGCTGTTGAATCGTAAAAGTTTCAAGTTTTACATAATGACACCGTAGATATTTATCTTGAAAATGATTGAACTATTACAATCCTCCATGTTTGTTTTCACTTCTTTACTCTATCTTTATAATACTCTTTTCGTATGTTTATTAGTCTAACAATTTCTATATACTTATTGTTATTATATTCATTGTTTTTAAATCTATCAAACACATTTGTAAAGAGAATAGCTTGGCTAATACCTTTGATTAATTTACTTTATTTCCTAATTAATATTTTTCAAACATTGATTGTTTAATTTTCATATTATTTTTGTACTAATTGAACTTAATTGTTTAAGGTTTTATTTTCAATCTGTTTTGCACATCGTTGAAATTGATCAGTTAATTTTAATTGTCTAGTAGAATTATTTTTATTCCATTTTTAAATTATTTTAATTTTTTAAAAGTCAATTATTAACAATATCAGTTGCTATTATCAAGTTTTACTATGGAGAGTAGTATGTATTTTAAGTTTTGTCTTCCATATATGTTCTTTTTCGATTAATCACTAATAACTTATATGCTAAATCATAATTTATAAATTTAATAACGATCTTCTTGTTATTCTTAATTGTTGATTTTATATGGAATATAGAAACAATTCAACATAAGTATAAAATATAACCATGCATATTAAATTGAATGCAATTTTCTTATTGAAGAGTTAGCATGCACAAGACAGCACCCCTCAACAAAATACCCTTATATTTTATTGTTTAAGAATTTCAATTTAAACAAGTAAGTACCTTGCTCCTTTACGTATTTGATTTCGTAGATGATAAAATATGAATAATCTATAAGAAAATAAATACAGAATGATAATATACGTCATATAAATCAACCAGATATTTTTCGTTCTTGATTAACGTATACTATTTTCATTACAACAATGATGCAATTCCATAAATTTCTAAGAGTATAAACATCAACGCATTATAAACATTATATTCATTTATTCATCACAAATCTCAAATAATGTAAATTAATGCAATTCAAAAGCTTTAAATATATAACTAAATCAATGCAAATTCACATCAACAATATAAATAAATCATATTTTAATATAAAAATTTTAATACTATAATCATGCATAAATAATATAATAACGATACAATATATGTATAGCCCTCTAAACTTGATAAATTCTTTTATTTTATTGCTTCTACTTTAACTTATTTCATTTTAACATCTTAATTTATTTATTCATATACTTCTAAACACATATTTTTGTTAATTCATTTTCATTTAAGTTTATAATACACACCTCATATTTAATTTTTTTTAACCTTTAAATTTACTTTTTTTTTTATAAAAGTTAAAAGGTATATGATAAGTAAAATTGAAGTCTTTAAATGGTAAAAACTAAAATTCATGTGATAAATTTAAAAAATTATGATAAGTTTAAGTGTTTAAAGTATATAAATAAATAAATTAAAGTGTTAAACTAAAAAAATTAAAATAAAATGGAGAAAATGACAAAATATATCAAATCCAGGAGAATTACAAATATATTATACCTATACTAAATAACTAATTTAAACATCATATGTTACACTTCTAAATTTCATTAATAGCCTATTTCTTATAATATATTCATTAAATTATCATCCTAATTTATTTTTTTTCACTAACATATTACATACAAATTTAATATGAATTAATTAATTATTAACATTAATATATTCTTTCTCTTATGTTCATATAATTAAATTAATCCTTTATGTTCATATAATACTCATAATTCAAATGAACAATAATTAACATCAAAAAGACTTAATAATAGTAATAATCAAAAATTATTTTTTGATTTTCAAAATAATAAATAATATAATATAATACATTCTCTTTATATTAATATTTTTGTATTTTCAAAATAAAAAATAAAATAAATATTTAAAAATTTTAAAAATAATAATTGCTCAATATACAGATTATTAATAATAAATTTTTTAAAAAAACAATTCAAAAAAATACTCAATTAATTAAACAAAATTTATTGTAACAATTTTAAATAATTTTATTCAATAAATTCAAAGATAATATATTTGATTAATCTAAAAATAATCTCTAGTAGTCTTTTAATCATAAATCTTTTACATTTTTTTATTTTTTTATCAAATTTTTTTAAAAAACCTAATTTTTGCTAAATAATTGCAAAATTTAGTTTAAAATACCTATTGGCGATAACTTGGAAGGCCCATCGAAAGCTGCTCGATTGATGGTGAGTAACGTTAGGCAAGACTCCAGCGGCGGACGACGACTGTGCAGGGGGGAAGGAAGGGAAAGTAAGAAGAAGAGGGAAAGGAGGGAAGAGGATGCTGGGTAGATCTAATTTGTGATTTAGGGCCTATCACTGAATTATAGAAACTTCATAATCCTATTTTTATTGGTTAATAATATTTGTTGGGTCGTTAAATTTACAATTTTAATCATTAAATTCATCGTAAAACAAAAGGTTTATTATGGCATTAAACATACAATTTTGTCTTTTATCTTCGAATTGGACAACCCTATTATTACATCTATCATAACCTCGCCATGGCTATCTGTTTATTTAATTTAAAAATATATTAATCCTATAAATTTTTCTATATTTAATCACGATTTAAAATTTTTAAAAAATAGACAATAATTATTTATTTGAATAGGATAACATTTATCAAATAAAATTTTAAAATAATATTTAATTATGTAAATCAAAACAATTTTAATTTTAAAAAGGCTTAAACATTGGAAATCTTTGGATCTATTAACAAAAACATAAAGAGTAAACGATATTGTAAAGAAGATATATATAACTTGTTAAAACAACGCCAAGAGAGGAATCAAAAGTGTAAGAGACACTAAATCAGATTTATCAATACAAAGTAATACTTCCTAGAAAAAAGGATAAAATTAGTATTAAATAAAATGTTAGAAATACTCCCTGAATTTTAATATTTTTAAAACTTGGTCAATCTCGAATCGTCTTATGCATGCATATCTTTATCGACAAGAGTATTGTTGAGAACATAAAAAAAGGAGAAATGGGTGTTTTTGTCGGTGCTCTATTCTTTTACATAACGCTAGCTAACCTCGCAACTTAACGTAGAATTGAAACTTCTTCCCGTTATTGGTTGAATGAATGAACGAATCAAGTGAATAAGATGGGAGACTTGAAGTAAAAGCAACCACTGTGAGCTTTTCTAACAAGTCTAGCAATAAATACTCTCAAGCACCATGAGAAGCAATTCGAGGCACCATGATACTGTCAAGGAAGCTTCATGCCTTCGCTGTTGTCTCTCTTTTCTTTTCCATTTTGGTAGGATGCTTAGCTGAGCAGCATGGACAGCAAGCAGCTGATGGTGGTGGCGGTGGAGACCTGGGTAGTATCATCTCAAGTTCAACATTTAATGAACTGCTTAAGCATAGAAACGACAACGATTGCCCTGCCAAAGGATTCTACACTTATGAAGCTTTCATCAAGGCAGCCGAGAGTTTTCCTGACTTTGGCACCACAGGTGACGATGACACCCGCAAAAAGGAGATTGCAGCTTTCCTTGGCCAAACATCTCATGAAACTACTGGTTTGTTTTTCTAGGACATTATACATTTCATTAAACATCATAAATTAGCTTGACCACACGTATCTCTTTGCATGAAATATACTACTGATATTACACAGCATCTAAGCTGGTTGGTCCTGGTGATCCTTCATAGGAGGTTGGGCCGAAGCTCCTGATGGTCCATACGCCTGGGGATACTGTTTTAAGGAGGAGATAAATCCTTCAAATGATTACTGCTCTCCAAGTTCCGATTATCCATGTGCCCCTGGCAAAAAATATTACGGCCGAGGCCCTATCCAACTTACTTGGTAATAATATCGTTTATTCATCTTCTCTTTCTTTAAGACTTCCCAAATCATCAGAACATATTAGAGAAAACCGAAATTTTGAAAAGTATTAGTCCAACCTTCTAATTTGAATCCGTGATCTGTTTAAAACTATATATGCAGGAACTACAATTATGGGCAGTGTGGGAAAGCCATAGGAGTGGAACTACTTAACAATCCAGATCTTGTTGCTACTGATTCTGTGATTTCCTTCAAGACGGCTATGTGGTTTTGGATGACTCCTCAGTCTCCTAAACCATCCTGTCACGATGTCATAACAGGAAATTGGTCACCATCTGCGGAGGATACTGCAGCCCGTCGGCTTCCAGGTTACGGGGTCCTAACAAATATCATCAATGGAGCACTTGAGTGTGGAAACGGAAAGGACTCGAGGGTTGAAGATCGTATTGGGTTCTACAAGAAGTACTGTGGCCTGTTTGGAGTCGACTATGGTGAGAATCTTGACTGCTACAATCAAGGGCCTTTTGGAAATGGACTCTTGGGATTGGCAGATACCATGTAACATTTCATTTACATAATAAAAGGAAATACTAATAAGGAAAATACTTCTAATAATAAATAAATCTTACTAACTTCCTTCTATTTTCCATCAAATTAATATTAATTTTCTCCTTTATTATTTATTATAATTTAGTTAATGTAGGTAAATTTCATACATAAACATAAATTGAATTTGATACTGAAGAGAAATCCATTGCTTTTTCAATATTTTTAATTCAATCAAATTACATTTTATTTTATTACATATATTGACTATATTTTAGTTGAGACACTAAAAAAAAGATTATTGAGAATAGAAATATTAAAATGCATATAATTTCAAATCTCATCAAGCTACTTATAATATTTCTAAAATTAATATTATTTCCTTCTTTTCGATTCAAATTATGTATTTTACCATTTACTTAGTCTCATTTCAAGGTAATTTAGAAGTATTAATGATGTATTTATGTGTTTATTTTTATTTATTATATTATTAATTTTTATTTGATAAAATTCATGGTTATAACACTAATTAATCCTTTTGATAATTGTTAGATGTTTATTTATATTTAGCTATTAACTACTAATTATTAATGGATAGTTATTTATGTGACAATTTGAAGTTAAAATATTTGATAATAATAGTATATAGGTTGACTGTTGAATTGAAAATAAATATAAAATATTCAAATTCTATCAAAACAATGAAATTTAGACTTACAAGAGAATTTAATATTTCATTATTATTTTATTTTTTAATAACTAAACAATGAAATTTTATAAATTCATAAAATATTTAAATTTAGTCATCCCAATTTCTTCAAACTAAATGATCCCTAAAATAATATAAATTTAAATAAAATAACAATATTTTATAATTTCACTAGAGATATCTTTAAAATTTCAACTTTTAAAATTTATAAGCTTTTACCTACATTTTTTAATTATATAATAAATGTATCTAATTTTATCCATATCATATTAAATTTTATCATATAAATAATTAATTGTCATATAAATATATCATATATGACAAAACATATGTTATTTAAAAACTAAATAAATTTTAAATAAGATAAAAATTGATATATCAAATTAAAATAACTTTCAGAATAATAATTGATAATATATATTAGTTTTCTTTTATAGTACAAAACGGAAATAGGATCATTGAATACTAGAATAGGTTATCTCTCAAACCTAGTTGGAGAAGACCAATGAGTGTTGCATGGATCTCATTTATAGCTGAAATAAAAATAGTTAATAAAAGAATAAAATGTATACTCTCAATAGATTATTAATCATCTTAATACAATTTCTAAGATTAAAATTTCATATTATTATCTATAATTTATTTAAAATTTGCTATGTTGTATGTGTATCTATCATAATATATTTAAAAAAATGAGAGAGATAAAGGAAAAATACAAATCACTTTTCCTTTTAATTTTTGTAAAATTTATTTTTTTATTTAATTATATATATAAATAGTAATTTTTATTTAAAAGAATTCTATTTAAAATCAAATATAAATGTACCTAAAATAAATATAAAAAAATAAGTGATAATAGTTTAATTTATAGAATTAAACTTTATCTAATTTCATATAAAATAATAATAAATATAGAACTAAATAGTGATAGTTTTAATTTATAAACACTAAGTTTTTATTAATTCTAATGCATAAAAATTTATTAATTTTAGTGGATAAAATCTTTTTCATCAAAAAATAATAATATTAAAATTATTGTATTTTAAAATTTATTTTGAAGTATATTTAAAATTTTTAAATTAATATAAATAAATAATACATAATCAATCATATAAAATATTTTAACTAAAATTTTAATACTATTAATTAATTAAAATCTGAATACATCGTTATCTAATAATTATATTCAAAATTAAATATAAATACTAATTATATTTTTATTATCTAGTAGTTTGATTTGTTAAAATTAATTTTCATTATTTAAGTTTTATAACAATTAGTTTTATCTAATAATTCTATTCAAAATTAAATATAAATATTAATTATTTTTATTATCTAATAGTTGTACAAATATTTTATATTATCCATGTTTGACTTAACCTTTTTAAACTTATATTATAAAAGTTAAACAAATTAGATAGATGAGATATACTTTTATCAGGGACTTTTCATTAAGAAAAAGTGTGGTATCTACTAATATAAGAATATTTTATTAATTTTAGTTGATAAAAATTTATTTTTGATTAAAAAATAACAATATCAAAGTTATTATATTTTACAATTTATTTTAAAGTAACTTAAAAATTTTTAAATTAATATAAATTAATAATAAAAAATTAATAACATAAAATATTTCAATTAAAACTTTAAAACTATTAATCAATTAAATTTGAATATATAATTATATCAATTAAAATTTCATGATTTATAGATTTTAAAATAAAATTTAAATGATATGTATAACAATAGAAATAGAATTATGTGTTTCAATAGAATTTTATTAAATTAAAATGATATGTGGTAAGAAAATTTTAAATGATGTATACAATAATAATATTTTATTAGAATTAAAAATATTAAAATATGATTATCAAAAATGATATAAATGATAGAATCAAATAATTAATACTAATATACAATACATATTATGTAATTCTAGTATACACTAAAAGAAGGAAGGAAGATGAAGGAAAATACAATTCTACCCTCCTCTTCAATTTTTGTAAATTGATTATTTAATCTAATTACACATAAAAACTAATTTTTATCTAAAAGAATTCTATTTGAAGTTAAATATAAATATTAATTTTTATCTACCTAAAATAATTATAAAAAATTAAAATAATAATTTGAATTTATAAAAATTAATTTTTATCTAATTTTATATAAAATAATAATAGTTTTCATTTGTAAAACTAGTTTTAATTTAATTTTATAGAAAATAATGATAATTTTAATTTATAAAAATCAATTTTTATATAATTTTATATAATATAATAACTATAAAAATTAAATAGTGATAATGTTAATTTGTAAAAACTAATATATTAATTAATTTTATATGAAATAATAATAGTTTTAATGTGTAAAAACTAAGTTTTATCTAATTTGTTTATAAAATAGTAATAGTTTTAATTTGTAAAAGTTATCTAATTTTATATAAAATAGTAATAGTTTTAATTTATAAAAATTAATTTTTATCTAATTTTATATAAATTAAAATAAGGATAAAAATTAAATAGTAATGATTTTAATTTATAAAACTAATTTAAATCTAATTTTATAGAAAATAATAATATTTTTATCAAATTTTATATAAAATCATAATGGTTTTAATTTTAAAAATTAATTTTTATCTAATTTTATGTAAAAATTAATTTTCATATAATTTTATATAAAATTAATTTTTATCTAAAAGAATTTGGAAATCTCAAAATAGATAATTCAACACTAAATTTGTCTACATTCACTTAACTAAGCAAAGGTTTAATGTTTTCAAGAGGTTACACTCAAACCTTTGGAATAAGAGTCAACCTCACTCTTTTCTCTCTTAATACAACAATAATCTTAACAATATTGATCTCACTAAACTTAAATAAGAATAATTAATTAAAACACAATAGAGGGCAGAAAAGTAAATACTCTTCTCTCATTGCAAATAACCATTACTAATGCATTTAAAGCTATAATAGAATGTTTTAAGTAATTGTACAAAAAGTAATATGCAAGTCGTGTATTGTTGTATGCGAGATCATACAAGTAGATAAAACAATGTGGTATGACTATGGTAATAATAACATAACATGGTAACAATAGAACTTCATTATAGAATTTAAATAATATTTATAGTAATAAGATTTTGAGATGATAAAAATTATTTTATAAAAATGATATATATAATAGTAAAATTTTATTTAGATAAAATTTTGTATTATAACAAAATTTTAAATCATATATATAATAATAAAATTTTAAGACGATAAAGATACTATCATAAAAATAATATGTACAGTAATAAAATTTTATTAAAATTAAAATTATGTATTATAATAAACTTTTAAATAATATGTAATATTTTATTAGAATTAAAATTATTAAAAAATATAAATAATAAAATAAATAATTAATATTAACAAGTACTGTTGATATCATAACTCTAATATTATTAAGGTATGAATTTACAAAGTATATCTCACCTTTAAATTTTTCCAGTACGATGGTATGCTTTGATGAATGAAGGTGGAATCAGAAGTGATCCTATTCACTAAGATCTATATGTAAAAATCAAAACCAAGTCCGTGGATTTTGATCAAAACTTGAATTTAATCCAATCAAATATATTTTACATAAATTATGATTTTCTTTGATTTCTAAAGAATTTTATTTCTTTTTTTTTAATTTTATAGTTTTATTTATTACTGATATGGTATGTATTTCCCTGGAAAGAAATAATGGAGATTTTGACCAATTTCAATGATCAATTCAAACCATATTTGCATAATCAAGGAAATGAGAAATCTGGTAGCAGGTCAATTCAACCCATTGTTAATTTACTCTGACAAACTTGTTCTTAATTTTATCATATATAATAATATCTTTAATTAACATCAACTGATTTGCATTTTCAAATATTATTATCCATAATGACTTATTAATCAAAATTTTTAAAATATTAATCACTCCTTACACTTTCTCAAATTGAATTAATAAATCATCATCATTTATAATCATGATTTTAATCTATATTTTCCTTTATTATAATGTCTTTTTAAACCTAATTTTCATATTTTCATCTTCAAACAAATGCATTTTCATGTAGATTTTATAATATTTCTCTTATTTTTCACTTTGCATTCGTCTTTTAGCCCATTTAATACATTTAAGCCATTTAGTTATACAATTTTATATGTTAGAGTTTGCTTTGTTAGTTTCATGCATGCAAGTCTTAACTATTATCATTTTTCTTATGTAATTCTTCTATATAAACTCTTTGGCTCATGTTTTATACATTTAGAATGGTAGTTTATGCATATTCTCTATGTTTCCATGTGGCATGTGGCACAAGTTGTGTTGGAGCTAACACAACCCAAGTTTGCCTTGAAATGAAGATGATTTTCATGTATATGCATGGCATGAGTCATGGCATGGTCAACAATTATTTAAAGAAATGTTATTTTAAAAAACTTTCAACTGTTTACATATTTTATAATTTTAATCAAAATTTCTAATTTTTATAAGAATATCCAAAATTTATATTAGTTTAATATTTTTTCAAAAAAATACTCCTTTTATAAATTGTTTTCCAATAATAATATAATACTAATTGAATTTATGTAATATTTCATTAAAATTTTAACTATGCAAATATTTTTTTATTCAAATGTGTTATTGAGTATAACAAATTGATTCAATTTAAATATATTCTTATTTAATAATATTAGTATTAATCCAAAAAAAATGCAAATAAATATAACAAATCATAAATACATAATAATTATTTATTGCAAATATGAAAATTCATTTGTGCATTAGTAAAATGCATCTTTTCTAACACTTTTTCAGTTGCTTTAACCACTGCTTTACTATCAATGGGTCTGTGGTCCCATGAAATGGTTATATTCTGCACTTTCTAAGGTTCATGATGTTGAAGTCACTATGTTCATTAAGCTTCCTCCATATCTCAAGCATCATATCTCCAGCATCATTGCATCTCCTCGATTCCCAACCTTTAGTTCATTACCAACCCTCCTTTGTGGAATGTCAACATCTCCTCATGGTTCATTGCCTCCTGCCACTTGAGGAGCAACATTTTCCAACTCCTCAACAAGGATTATAACCCTTGATCTTCATTATTGATGCTATCAACCATAATTACTTTCTTTTACACTTACAAACAAAAATTGACTTATTAAAGACAATAATTCTTAAACTACTATAATATTCCCTTATATTAACATTCCTCTAAAACAATTTAACATCCTTAGGTAACACTCATAACACCTCAAAACATCTAAAATCACTTATATAAACTAATATTTAACATCTCCTAAATGAATCTAATACCACTTTAACATATGACACCCTTACCCTATCTATAACTAAGATAAATGAGTCTCAAAGCATAACCTAAGGGATGGAAAATCAGTACCATATACATTTACTTAAGTCTTCAAGATAGTCTCAAGTAAAATATCAAATTAAATATTCAAAAATAAATTTTCATTTTCAAGTCATTATTTAAGGAAATTACTTTACTTGGAATCATCGTGGGAAATAGGGGGAAAAGTAGTTCATTTAAAGCTTAAAAATAATGAGAAATGCTCTTTGGAACATTTTGTTGTAACTGTGAAAGTTGAGTCATGATCACGATATAATTAAAGTGAAAATCATTTATCAACATTATCATCATCATATTAAATTTATCATGATCGCAATAGAAATTGAAGTTCAAATATAGGCCTCAGTTGCAACCATGAAGCTAAAGTCGCAAATGCGATAGTGATTTGGGGTCCTATTTCTAATCCAAAATAACTTGAATTAATATTAAACACCTTAAAAATCATTATCATTCACTCAAAAACCATTTCTAAACATTCAAAGCATTTCCACACTAAATAAATCCAAATCACATAAGACTCAAGATACACATAAAAGTAGAATTATGTTCACTATATATCATTTATTCAACATCTCTTAAATGATTCAAAAATATGCTTAATACATCCCAAAATAAGAATCTTAATATTACATTTGATTGAATTACTACCAAATTACAAACCCCTTCAAGATTAACCCTATCAAATGTACAAAAATGATGCTTAAACATTAACATCCATTCATATAAGCATATATTAATCCCAACTGTAGCATTATCCTTGTTGAGGCTCCCTACCTATGATAGTCATACACAAACAACTATCGCTAAGCAAAATGCTTAATAGTATATGAATTCTAATCCAAAATCATTAGACTTAAGAATAGTTCAAATAATAAAATTCAAACTCAAAATCCTTATATTCATGAGTATATGTAATAATTCAAGAAAAATCATAATAGTTTCAACATACAAGTTCATAAATTCATAATATTAGCCCATCAAACTTAATCATGCTTATCATAAGACATTCAATGCAATTAAGGTTCCTTAATCAAGTAAGAAATTACTTTCTCAAAACATTCATATCATGATTAAGGACTGAGATCAATCTAATATTATTCACATCATGATCAAGTAGGGAGTAACTCCCCTAAACATTTATATTATGACTAAGTCATTAGCATTCTCATCATGATATACAAATGCATTAAGTAGATGGTCACAAAAGAATCGATTAACCATTTTCCATAAATTCATAAACACAACTCATTCATAACCAACAATATCATTTTTCACAATTAAAATCCTCCCTCTTTTCAGCATATGTGTTTGATTTAAATAAACATAAATACATATATAATATATATAATTTCACACACATTTTCATAATAAGTTTCCTAATAAGATAAAAAAACAATAAATGTTCTATTTTTCAACAAACTCATTGAATAACATTAAATCCACTTTGAGTTTAAAATCACATTTATCATAAAAATTAAAGTTAAAATTCATGTACAAACCTTAACCTATTCTTTAAAGCATCAAAAGACTATTCCCTCCTTGACCTTTTTCTGGCCAAATTCTCAAATTTCATAACCTAGACCCAAATAGTACATAAAATTATTTCTCTAGCCCACATATATATCATTAATGGATAGAAAACTAATTTAAATTCACTATTCTTTATCTTATAAGCTCTAAAATCTTCGTCTAATTAATAGTAATAGGATTTCTATTCACTTCACTAAATCTCTAAATTCTTCTTATTTCATAAACCTTCACTTTCTTTTTGATTCTAAATATGAATTATTTTAAATAAGTGAAGTTTATTCATTAATTAGTGTGTGGGTTATGTTAGGTTTTTAGTGGAAATGGAAGAAAATGAGGAAGAAGATGAAGAAATAAGTGGTGGGATTAGCTGATTGAATAAGGTAGAAAAAAGCAAGTCCTTTGGACCATTTTACCTCTCATTAGCTTAAAAATTACATGTTCAAGGGGTATACTAGGTCTCTAATAGGTTTTCCTTCATTTGTGAGTCATTTTGAGCACTAAAAACTCAACTTGTACACCCAAATATCTTTAATAAAATTTCATTCCAAAAAAATTCCTAAAGCTCTCAAAAAAATTTAAAAAATTCCAAATAAATATAATAATAATAATATCTAAAATTACCTCTTATCATAAAGTCTTGAAAACTTCTAAGCCCAAAATTTCAGATGTTACATAAAATGATCAATAAATACGAGTATTATTGTTTAATTTTACTCCTATATTTTTGAATACTTATTAGATAGGGGCATCTATGCACCTCATAGTTATCTCTAGATCGAAAAGCCTAAAAAATGTAAGTGTTGAACTTGATTTATCTTAATTATGAATTGTTTAACTGGGTTTTGGCATAAAAAAATGTTTGCATTCATGCTAAAGGTCCACAACTAGATATATTGGTCTAGAAATAGTAATAATAGAGAAAATACTTGCAATACCTTGATCTATTTACTATGTTATAATGAGTTATGTGTATTCATTATTGAACTCCATTATCATCTTAACCTAGTTGCTCATATCTTTATCATGTTTGTGTTAATTACTTCTCTTATATATTTATATCTTTTTAAGTACAACTTGTTAGCATTTGTAATAGTAGGGCTATATTATTGATTAAGAGTTTTGATTCAATTTAGGGATTTCAAGTTTGTTATTTATAGCAAGACTATTCTTTCATTTGACTTTGTTATATTGAGTTGTGATAACGTAAGGTTCATTCTTACTTATAACTTTGAAACGTTCTTTGCTTAAAAACAAGTAAAATCTTTAAGTTTAGGGTGGTTTGATAATCATAATTTTAACATATATTTTTTCTTATTATAATATTCATTTAAGCATAGTTTTCGTATTTTCATCTTCAAGCAAATATATTTTCATGTAGATTTTATAGCATTTCTCTTATTTTTCACTTAGCATTCATACTTTAGCTCATTTAATACATTTAAGTCATTTAGTTATAGAATTTTGCATGTTAAAGTATGGTTTGTTAGTTCCAAGCATGTAAGTCTTAATTATTGTCATTTTTCTCATGTAATTCTTATATATAAACTTTTTTGACTCATATTGTATAGGTTTAAAAGTGTAGTTTATACATGTTTTCTATGTTTTCATGTGGCACAAGTCATATTGGAGCCAACACAACTCAAGTTTACCTAGAAATGATGGTAATTTTCACGTATGTGCATGATACGAGTCGTGTCATGATCAACAATCACTTAAACAAATGTTATTTTAAAAAAATTTCCACCATTTCCATATTTTATAATTTTAATCAAATTTTTTAATTTTAATAAGAATATCCAAAATTTACATTAGTTCATTATTTTTTTCAAAAAAAATACTCCTTTTATAAATTGTTTTCCATTAATAATATAATATTAATTGAATTTATGTAATATTTAAATCAAATTTTAACTATGCAAATATTTTTTTATTCAAATGTGTTATTGAGTAGAAAAAATTGATTCAATTTATATATATTATTATTTAATAATATTAGTATTAATCAAAAAACATGCAAATAAATATAGCAAATTGTAAATACATAATAATTATTTATTACAAATATGAAAATTTATTATGCAATTTTTTAAATACCAAATAATTATTCATTATTTTTATTTTGTTGTTAGAAATTTATGATTTAAAATAAAAATAAATTAAAAAGAATCAAAATTCAATTAACGATTTATCTATCTGAATAATATGGATTAAAATTATAAAATACGTAATGATTCAATTGAATAAATCAGTGATAATTGACATTAGGTAAAATTAAAATTATGTAATAGTTTTTTTGTACAATAAAAATAATCAAATATAAAAAAAAATTAACAAATTCACGACATATAGTTTGAGATAATAAAGTGGTTTACATTTAGAGAAAAAAATTAAAACTATAATAATAGGATAAAATGAATAATTTTTTTGTTCAATAATTACATATGTTCCATCTCTTTAAAGGATTAAAATTAATCTTGCTGGAATTGGATCCTTTCTGAGCAAAGTTCTCCTGTAATGGCTATTGCCTGTGTGGGTCCTTTAGTAAGGAATAGTTATGGCTATTGTATTATTGTATCCATCAAATTTGAACTCAGAAACCTGACTTAAATAACTAAAAATATAAGGAATTTCAATAGAAACAGGACAGCCCTCTGTCAGATACATCATCATTCCAAGAAAATAAACCAACAGAGACGGAGCAGCTTCATGGGTGGTGATGGGTAAATGAAGTTGAATTCCCCAACAAAATTCTAAACTTGCTGCTACAAGATTTTGAAGCAATGATGCAAATATGTCCGATTATTCAATATGACCGATTCAATCCATGTTATTGTCACCATATACTATATATGTCAAGAAAAAGACCTACCATGTTGAAATTTTGATTCTATAAACATAAATCAAGCCCTGTTAAATTTCCAAGTAAAAGTCCATAATCAATAGAAAAACAGGTCAAGCAAATGTGCCAAAAGACCTGTCAATGTCTATTTTTTTGCTAGACTTTAATGATAAACCGCGTGGGTTCCACCATTGATTCTTGAATTCCCTAGCATCACATCCCCACAATTTCTCTGCCAAAATTTTCCACAGCGTTCTAGCCAACTGACCAAGTCTTCTCTTTCACTTTTTCTTTTTTATTATTATTGTTCTTGATATTACTAGTGACACTGGTCTTTTGCTTGTAACGACATATATCTGCCTTATAAATATCATCGTGGGAGTGTATTATTATCTGTATCTGCATGGAGTAGCATTTTCTTGACAAGCAAATCCCCTCCTCAATAACTACCAATTGATTTTCACACTCACTCTTAGTGACTAGCTAAATACTATGGTAGAAATGACTCCTGAATTTGATCTTCCTGGGTTCCGTTTCCACCCCACAGAAGAGGAACTGCTCAATTTCTACTTGAAAAATATGGTTTTTGGCAAAAAATTACGCCTCGACATTATCGGGTTCCTTAATATCTACCATCATGATCCCTGCGAGTTGCCTGGTATGCATATATTCTTCCATTTATACAAGTTCTGCAAGTTCTGCAGGTTTTTGGTAATGATGTTAATTAATGTTGTTGTTACATTTAATATTTAGGATTGGCAAGGAACGGAGAAAGGGAATGGTATTTTTTTGTGCCCAGAGACAGGAGGCATGGCAGCGGAGGGAGGCCTAACAGGACCACCGCTGATGGATTCTGGAAAGCTACAGGTTCTGACCGGAAAATTCTGAGCTTGTCGGACCCGAAAAAACTTATCGGATTGAGAAAGACTCTTGTTTTCTATAAGGGAAGGGCACCACGAGGCTTAAAGACTGATTGGGTCATGAATGAATATCGCCTTCCTGATTCCACCGCTCTACCTAAGGTACTGTTAACCATTGTAAATTACCATTTTTTTCATATCCTTTTATAACGAAGAATAACTTAATGACAGAATTCTTGCACTAAATGCAGGATATAGTGCTGTGTAAGATATACAGGAAAGCAACTTCCTTGAAAGTGTTGGAACAGAGGGCTGCAATGGAAGAAGAAGAGATGAAGACAAAAATTGATCATAACTCTTTGACATCATCCCCACTATCTTCATCCATGGACAATATTTCATTCTGCAGTCAACAAGAAGACTCGATTCATCCAATCTTTACCCAACATGTGGCTCTCAAGAATGAAGAAGTAGAAGATATGGAAACTGTAGGAATTGGTGGTAATGGAGATGACATTATAATAGATGAAAAGCCAAAGAAGATCAAAGGGTCTTCCACTTCCACTTCTCTCAAGTTACCTGACAAGCTACCTGATCTCGAACTGCCTAAATTGACCATGGACTGGAACCAAGATAGCCTCCTCTTTAACAGCCCCTGGCTCCTAAATTTAGCTCAAAATCTGACCCCTTACGCCAACCAACATTTTGAATTTCTAATTTAATTGATATCTCTTGATCTCTGGTACTGTAATTATGCAAATATTAAGATTTTGTAGATAATTTTTACGAGCCATGTTCGTTTTTTAAATAATTTCACAATCCGGTTTCAAAACTAAAGACTATTTTTTTCCAGAATCAAAGTTCAAGATTTCTGATTAAAAAATGGAAACCGGAAAGTAAGAGTTGTTGCAATGCCTGTAGGTCTGGAAGAATGTATAAGCTGAGTGCTAGTGATGAGACATGTCAATTAAAGTAATGTACATCTTTCTTAATGAACAACTATATATTTGCTTTACATGATTGATTGGTAGTACTAAATAGCAAATAAAATAATTATTTTGTGAAGTGGAATGTCTTTTTAAATTCCTTTTTTGTTAATTTATTAATACTGACAACAATATCTTTATGTACAGGTTTTAGTCATGAAATTTGAGTAATATTTAAATTTGATTGTGTTTGTGCAAGTCTCAAATTAGTAATACAACATAATTTAATGTTGGAATAAATTTTCTTATAATTTTAAAACGTTTAATATTTATTAATTTGATTTATATAAATTAAAGTATATAGATATTTTTTATTTATATTTATATCAATAGAAAATCACAAATAATGGCATAATAGCAAACATGTTCATTATTTGAACTATGACCAACTCAACACTGTGTGATGTATGTCAAACTTCACATTACAATTGTCGATATCAGATCCTTTTTTTCATATACATAAATGAAAGAGCACATACGTTGTCGTTATATGTCCAACTTTACAAAATAAAACCCAATAATTGTTTTGAAAGATTAATATGGTAATCAACAGAGACATTTCTCTATATTTATACATATGAATTAAATTAATAAATATAATATATATTATTATAATATAAAAAAATTAACATAAGTTAAAAATCACTTAATTTGATTACAATTCTTGTTTCTAACTCAATCACCTAATTATATTTGCATAGAGAGGAATAGCTCTAATATGTATAATCAATAATATCATAAATCATGTTGAAAGTCACCTATAATAGCAAGTTACAATATAAGCATAATATAAGAATCAGAACATGATAATTAGCTATAATAGCAAGTTACAATATAAGCATAATACAAGAATTAGAACATGATAATTAAAAAAATATGTTTACCTCTTTCATTAACCATTGACAGCATTATAAGTGATTAGTTGAATTTGAGAGGTTAGTATTTTATTTACTTAGTAATAATTTAATAATTAAAATTTTATTTTTCTTAAACTAAATTATTAACACAATTGATATTTTTATGTTTTTTTTTTAATTTTTATAATTAATTTTTAAAGTTAAATATTATAATTAATTTTTTATAATCATTGAATAAATTTTTTATTATTTTTTATACTAAAATTCTTATATGAAAAATTAATATCACTTTTGAAATAATGACATAGAAAATATTCTATGAATATTTTTTTTATTACCACATAAGTAAATTTTGATTGAATACATAAAATAAAATGAAATTTGATGATAAAAAAGAAAAAAATTAAAATTCAATAACCATTTTAAAAAAAAACTATAAAATTAGGTAATCTCTCATACATTTTATGATAAGAAATTTGGGTGTTAGAAGTTGATACTGTCACACCCGGCCCATACCTAGGCAGACATGCTCCCGTAGCACAGACAGCGGCCCCCAGAAGAAGACCAGTGCCGGTACTACAAGGGATAACTCGTACATACGTCGTATGGGGACAACTCTAAGCCTAATGGTGGTTACACGGCGGAAACAACGTGATAAGCATACAATAAACCCGGGATCCTTCCATACACTCGAAAATAAACTTGAACATCAACAGGCAATCTCAGATGACATTTAATCAAACCTGTTATATACAAACAGTGAGTGTATACATAAACCACCAAAAGCTATACATGAAATACAACACTACTGCCATACTCTAGCTACACAAACACATAGACGCCGGAGTATGCCACAGAAGTCCTCGTACCAAAATGAGATCTGTCTGTCTCAGCTG